>BOPP01000133.1:1736850-1818508 GCA_017312745.1 Gryllus bimaculatus
TAGAAAATGGACGAAAGTGCTGGAGACATGAAGGACATAGAGCAGTCTTAGTAGGCGGGAGGGACATCCGTGTGACTTTTAGCCCAAAACTTTTAGCAAAAACTGAGCTCAGGCCAGAGGGGATTTAAGCGTACAGGAGCCTGAGCCGAAGCGTTCTGCAGATGAAGAAGAAGAGTTTTACGAGAAAACAAGGAGTGATGTCTTCTTGAGCTGGTGGGACAGGAGTTACGAATAGCAAATCTCAAGGAAGATCATCAGAGGAGAAAAGTTGGAGAGAGTTAAGTGGATCAGATAGACGCGAAGATCGTCCGAGCAGAGCAAGAACGTAGTAGGAAATATGCCATAAGTTTATGATCAGCCTGGAGGACGGCCACACGGGTAGCATATCAAGGAGATTTTGTGAGAGGAGCCTGTGGAGTATTAGAATACCACCCCGTCTTCGCCGGTGCAACACACGTTACCAGGTTAGTAGTTTTGAGCTGACCCACCGCATGACACACCGAGAGGATAGAGAATCGTTGAGCAGACGGGGTAGGGTAGGGTTCTCTCCTTGAGCAGGGCCGACTCACTATGTGGTATTGTGACAGAGGGAACGGGCTGCTAAGGATGCAAGAAGAGCACAGAGGGTAGGGTGGAAGGAGCTGCGAGCGGAAGCAGAATTAAAAACCGATGTTATGCCAGCGGAGGAGAACCACAGCCGAAAAGCGTGCCGGCGTTAAACTCGAAGCGAGCAGACCAGTGAGGAGCATTGTTCAGCGGGAGGATAAGATAATTCCAGAGCAGAGAGGGAGCGGAGCACGATAGGTGAGCTGAGCGCAGCGAAAGTAGTAGAGGCAGAACTGAAAGCGCGCGTGGACGGGCTCATTTAGCGTGGCCGGGCAGAGGCCGGGTGGAAGCAAAGCGAGGCCGGAAAGAAGCGTTTCTGGGACGAGGCATGGCGGAAAGGCGGCGTGGCGAAAGCAGGGCGTGGGGGGAAAGAGGGCCGTGGGAGGAAGGGAGGTGGGGGGAAGAGGGCGTGGGGGGAAGAGGGTCGGTGGGGGAAGAGACGTGGGGGGAAGAGGGCGTGGGGGAAAAGAGGGCGTGGTGGAAGAGGGCGGGGGAAGAGGTGAGGGGGAAGATGGGCGTGAGGAAGAAGAGGCGTGGGAGGAGAGGGCGTATGAAGGAAGAGGCGTGGGAGGGAGAGGGCGGGGGAGAGAGAGCGGCGTAGAGAGGAAGAGGGCGTGGGAGGAAGAGGGATGGCGGAAAGAGGGCGTGGGGGAAGAGGCGTGGGGGGAAGAGGGCGTGGGGAAGAGGAACGTGGGGGGAAGAGCGGCGTGGGGAAGAGGGCGTGCGGGGGAAGAGGGCGTGGGGGAAGAGGCGCGTGGGGGACAGAGGGCGTGGGGGAAGAGGCGTGAGGAAGGCGGTGGGGGGAAGAGGCGTGGGGGGAAGAGGGCGTTGGGAAGAGGGGTGAGGGAGAAGAGGGCGTGGAGGGAGAGGGCGTTGGAGGAGCGGGCGTGGGAGAAGAGGGCGGGGGGAAGAGGCGGGGAGAGAAGCGTGAGAGGGAGGAGGCGGATCCGGGGAACATGTGGGGAAGAGGGGGTGGAGGGAGAGGTGGGGAGAGGGCGTGGGAGGGAGAGGGCGAGTGGGAGGGAGAGGGCGTGGGAGGAGAGGGCGTGGAGGCGGAGGAATGGCGTGGAAGGAAGGGCGTGGGAGAGAGGGCGTGGAGGGGGCAAGGGAAGAGGGGCGGTGGGAGGGAGGAGGGCGTGGGATTGGAGAGGGCGCCTGGATGGAGAGGCGGTGGATGGAGAGGCGTGGAGGAAGGCGTTGGGAGGAGAAGGCGTAGGAGAAAGAGAGCGGTGGGAGGAAGACGGGCGTGCGGAAAGAGGTCGGCTGGAGGAAGAGGCGCGGGGCGAAGAGCGTGGGGAAGAGACCCGTGGGGGAGAGGGTCTGGGGGAAAGGGCGTGGCGAGAAAGAGGCGTGGAGGAGAGGCGCGTAGTAGGAAGAGGGCGTGGGAGGGAAGGGCGGGGGAGAGAGAGGCGTAGGAGGAAGAGGGCGTGGGAGGAAGAGGGAGTGCGAAAGAGGCGTGGGGAAGAGGCGTGGGGAGAAGATGTGCGTGGGGAAGAGGGCGTGGGGGAAGAGGCGTGGGGAAGAGGGCGTGGGGGGAAGAGGGCGCTGGGGGAAGAGGGCGTGGGGAAGAGGCGTGCGGGGAGATGGGCGTGGGGGGAAGAGGGCTGGGGGAGAGGGCGTGGGGAAGAGGGCTGGGAGAAACAGGTGGGAGGTAGAGGGCGGAGAGGACAGGCGTGGAGAAAGAGGGCTGGAGGGATGAGCGCGGGGAGAGAGAGGGCAAGCGCATGGAGGGCGAGGCGTGGAGTAGAGGGCTTGGGAGGAAGAGGACGTGGAAGAAGAGGCGTGGGAGGGAGAGGGCGTGGGCAGGGAGAGGGCGTGGGAGGAAAAGAGCCGGCGTGGGGGAAAGGGGTGGGGGGAAGAGGCTGTATGGATAGAGGCGGTGCGCGAAGGAGAATGAATTTTATTTGGAAACATTTGATTCAATTCCTTTTTATGATCACCATGGGTTTTTGAGAAAAATTAAGTTGCTACAATTGTGGCAAATGTTATCTGAAATGGAGTCGTTGAATTATATTTATTATCACATATTGTTTAATGTAACTTTACATTTTTCTCGTGTTTCAGCATATTTGCTCTTGTTACAAGACTATGATTTTTTTTACCACTTGTTGACCAAGTGCCCTAATCTAATCATTCGATGGGAATGGAAGTTCAAAAAAATAGCAACAACGGAGAACGTTGTTATTCAACGTTTCCTCATACGAGAGTATTTTCAAAGAACCGTTGAATACTCTTTATGGGAGTCGGGCTGGATGTAGATTAGCTCAAGGGTTTCCCAAGAACCGAAACAAAAAAATAAAAGTTGGTAGAGAATACTAAATTGGATGTGAATGCTAGCACAATAATAGTGTATGAATTTTTCGAATTATGTATTTATAAAGAATGACATTAATATATGGTGCAAGATGAAAATGTCGAAAATATTCAGTAAATACATATAGCATTACTATTAAAATTAATATTATTATAAAGCCAGAGTGTATTACTACAATATTTGCTATTCTAAAAAGGCAATGAATGTTATACATGAGAGACCTAGTACAGCATAACGTAAAAATCCAGCTAAACTTTGGTTTCTATATTTTTAGTTCCTATTTCTTCATAACTTGTTGCAGTTATTTTCGTCGATTCCATGGTCCTCAGTGTTTTGTAAGTCGTCCATTTCTCTATGTGTTCACCGAGATTTCGTTCCTTCCACAACAAGTTGCTGTTTTTCCTTCCTCTGTTTTTTTGTAAGCCGGACAAATAGATTTTGAGATTTAATATATTTAGTGAAAAACAGTAAAGAAACTGTATGTGACGTCGAGTATGAGGGAGAACGATAATCTGCACAACGTTTACGATGAGTTACAGAATTCCCTTCCAACTCATTTTTAACTATAAATGTTGAATAAGATGAAGAACAATTTAGATATAAAATAATAATAATAATAATAAAATAACAATAACAATAACAGATACACGAACTCAGAACATAAACAATAACTAATAAACAATAACAGCATAACAGATAACCAAATAACCAATAACAAATAACACATAACTAATAACAATAACACATAAAACAGATAACGAATAACGAATAACGAAGATAAGCAATAACAATAAACAAATAACAATAAAATAACGAATAACAATATACAATAACAAAACAATAACAATACACGAATAACAATAACAATAACAATAACGAATAACAATAACAATAACAATAACAATTAACAAAACCGGAATAAACCAATAACAAGTAACAGATAGACAATAGACAATAAGACAATACAATAACAATAGCAATAACAATAACAATGAACATATAACAATAACAATTAACAATAACAATAACCAATAACATATAACAGATAAAAATAATAATAATATTAATAAAATAAATAATTTGTTTAAACAAAACGCGACAAGAAGGCCGACATGTGAAAAACTAGGACGTTTCCCCGCCTCTTCCCCCCACGCCCTCTTCCCCCCACGCCCTCTTTCCGCCACGCCGCCTTCCCGCCATGCCTCGTTCCCGAAACGCTTCTTCCGGCTCGCTTTGCTCCCACCCGCCTCTGCCCGCGCCACTCTAAATGAGCCCGTCACGCGCGGTTTCAGTTCTGCTCTACTACTTTCGTCTGCGCTCAGCTCACCTACGTGCTCCGCTCCTCTCTGCTCTGGAATTATCTATCCTCCGCTCGACAATGCTCCCTCCTGGTCTGCTACGCTTCGCTCTCCTCCGCTGGCATCGGTTTTATTCTGCTCCGCTCCACTCCCCTCCCTCTGTTCTGCTCTTATCCTCCCCGCTCCATCCACTCGTCCCTGCTCCACCCTACTCCCTCTGCTCAACGATTCTCTCTGCTCCACTGCGGTCAGCTCAACTACTACCCCCTGGTACGCTACTCCAGGCTCCTCTTCACTCTCCTCTGATATGCTACGCTCCTCCAGGCTCCACTCTACTTTCCTCTGCTCTGCTCCGCTTCGCTCCTTCCTGATCCACTCTACTCCCCTCTGATCTTCTGAGATTTGCTATTCGATACTCCTCCCAGCTCAACATCACTCCTTTCTTCTCTACTCTTCTCTTCTACGCTTCGCTCAGCTCCACTTAAATCCCCTCTGCTCTGCTCAGTTTTGCTATTCTACGCTCCTCCCGCCTCTACTTCATTCCTTTCTGCTCTACTCTGTTATTCTACGCTTCGCTCGGCTCCACTCCTTTTGGCTTGTCTAAGTTTCGCTTTACTCGACCCCGCTCTGCTGCTGCCCACTCTGCTTTACTTGGCTGTTCAACTTTCATTAATGGGAATATCAGAGGTAAGGGAAACGATCAATAGCAGAAGAGAAAGGTAGCAACTAAATCAGCGAAAAATGTTAACTAAAAATTGATAATGTGCAGATTTTCTAAATAACAATGATAAACCCATTTGTTTCAATTGAAAGCACATTTTTTGTGAAAGTAAATTTCACAATTTCCAAATCAAATTGTACTCACCTGATCCGTTCTCTGAAATTTCCCTTCCGAAAACAAGCGTTCATCATAAAAAGGTTCTTGGTTAGTACCTATATAAAATGGCTCCCAGTAACTATGTCGATCGATACGTTTTTTCGCACTAAAGACGTGAAGTCCTTGTGTCAATTGTTTTTTTAGCCACTTGCCTTGATCAGGAAATATTTGGCACGCTTGACAGTATTTTCTGGACAATCTTGCATTTCGATAATATACCATATACTCCTGGAATAAATTCCAATTTGAAATTATTGAATTCCAGTTTATTTTTCTACTATTCTATGACATTGGGCAAAGCAATAAATTCCTAGTAATTTACCTGCATATTAATTAACGTTTAATTAACGTACTACAAAATCTAACATTAATAAACGTTCAAGAAATATTGTCATTTATAATCGGAAAATTTTGAAATTGAAATATAAGAGTCGTGCAGAGTGATTGTACTAATGCCATCAATGCTTACCGTCACATAAGTTACCCCCATCTCCTAGAATATTGACATATCTGATATTTGATTTTTACGTTCCCAATACACGACGAGAATTACTTTCTCGCCTTGCAGCGTAAGAAGAGAACTATATTGTAATCATGCGCCATAAAGCGTCGATTTATCGCCAGAAAAGCTCTTGTTCTGGTTACGGAAAAGTTAGTAAATCTTGTTCTTAGGTGGAGTAAATTGCTTCCACTGACAGTAAACAGACTTGTGGGTCTTTGAAGCTAAATAATCTATTGAGGACAAAACGTCATAGCTAGCACCTAAGCCGTTCAAATGATCCCGCGATCGATCGAAATGAATTCAATACTTTGCGAGCTTGAAATTTATATTTTGATTTTGAGATTGCTTTACATGAAGTCTGAACATTTTCAAAACTTTCTTAAAAATTACTCCATTTTCTTATTGGTCTTTATGTTTTGATAGCATAAAGAACGCCTAAAAATGGCGTAGGTCTAATTTTCATTAAACTCTCAGATTTTTCAATAAATTAAAAAACCCAAATTAGTTTGGTGACTTTCGACAACTATAGTATAAGAGAGTTTTTTTCTTATTGTAATCTGTTGTCCAATAGAGACATATCGCAATAAGGTCACGAACAAATTGTCACAGTTATAGTGACACAATATGAATAGTTTTCATGTAATTTTGCATGAAGAAATATCTAAGCATTTATTTTCTCAAAAATGGTCAATTTATTTCCCTAAATTTTGTCCTATTATGTATCATTTTAGGAGGTATCTATAATTTCAAAAAATAACAAAAATTAAAATTGCAAAAGTACGCTATTGAAGATAAACATTTTGGTCTTCAGTGAAACTTGTTTAAACTAGTAGTGTTACAACACCATATACTTTGTCGCATTATTTCTACATATGCAAATTCGAAATTTCTGAGTTCTACGAAAATTAGATCGAAATCATTCTTTTAAGCATTACTTGTTTGTGAAATTTATAAATATTTCTTATATAAATTTTATTTAATTCAAGTTCACTGTACTAATATTTTATTGCTTTAGAGATTTACAATCAATATTTACTCTACAACAATAATTAATATTTATTGTCATGTAAACGAATAAAATGTTTACTAGTTACAAATATCTCTGACCACAAGAATGACGAACTCTTCTGACGTGAGCAGGACAAACTCGTACGTTTGTAACAAAAAGTTACTATACTTTTATTATGCTGTTGTCAATGTTCATTTATTAAAATAATATAAAATAGAAGTTCTAGTCTTGTTAAAGTCAAGGCAAGACAACTTTATTTCGAGTGGAAGGTAGGCAACCAGGACAACTATCGGATCGCATGATTGACTGTTATTTCTGCCTGGAATCACCTCAAAACCAAAGAAAACTTTGCAATTACCTAATTTACCACATACTATAAGGCCTTTGTGTCACGGTGAAGAATTGCCACAAAGTCCTGAAATCGTGATAGTGAATGAAGATGAATTCTACACTGACAAACAGTCAGAGGAGACGATATCTACGTTGACACATTTCAAGCCTACTGTGAAACATTCCAAGCCTCCTCTTCTTTTTTCTTAACACTTATGTTGTATTTCATTCTGTATACAAGTGCATCTGTTGTTGTTGGAGCGTGTCATTTTGCCTGATACAATACATAGGGAGATATAAGCAATTACAAAAACCCTGGCTCATGAAAACTAAGGCCGATACAGAAATTCTGAAAATTTGATCTGGATTCAGAGGCAAATTACCTTCCAGAAACAGTGTGTTTTGTTCTTGTTGCAGAAGAAATGTTTTTTTGTAGAGAAGTGAAATCTGGAGAGCAATATATCATCTAGCCTTTGCTTTGTATAATATAATTTGTGTATAATAGTCCTAGCGAGCCGCTCCCAAAAGCCTTGCCAAAGTGCTCTATTGCTTTGTTTTTGGGCTAAATTAAAACTATGTGTGTATATTTTAACCATGTATACCGGTGGCTTAGTATATTAACATAGTATGTCCACCTGTGGTCTATTTTTAATTTAACATCATTTTTGCAGACCCCTGGTTCATATCTACTAACAATCAGTGAACAAAGTCTGTATGTGCATGTAAGAGGGCCCATGCTTTTTTTCAGAAATCGTACATTGTTTCTCCGCTCCTTTACAAACTTTTAAGCTTTGTTTTCTCAAAACTAGGACTTCTGGACATGCAACATGTGTGCTCTAAGCCATCGATATTACTTTGCGCGTGCGCCGCAAAATTCATCCTTACCAGTATTTTCCTGTTTCGAGGAAAGGGAGATTCTGGAGTTATTTCAAAGACCGGAATAGGAAATACTTTTCTTGTGGTTTCGTTAACATAATCATAATTCCGTCGCACCATTTCCAGAAAGTCATCTATGATTCCAGGGCTAGGGTATAGGTCAATTTCAGACGACAACACGAAATATGTTGTAGCTGATTCACGTGCTATGTTGCGAGCCACATTCACAGGATAGGGCACTCTCTTAAGTATATTTAATTTTTCCCAGGAATTCGTGTCCAACCACGGCGGTGCTTCGGAACAGTTGGAGTTCTGGCCTTCCATGATCTGCTCGAAACTTGGTGGTCGAATAAAGATGGGCGATTCGAAAAATAAATGGAAAGTCACTAGGTCGGCTACCAGAGGTATGCAGGTCTTCGCCCATTTGATGCTGTTCAGCGTAATGGAATAAAAGGTTTCTGAGGCGTGCAAAGCCAGCGACACGGGACCTTGATATGAATGCAAAAAGATACACATTATTTTACATCAATACATTTAAAACAAATAGCATTCTATCCCAAAAATGATATTTACTCAAACTACCTACAATACTACAATATGAAATTCAGCGGTTTAGATTATCATGACTTATCAGTTCCTTTACCGTCATGAACATACAGTTGCAGACATTTGAGTTACAAAGGTAGCAATGTTATGAAATCCCTTTATCAATGAGGAAATATTATTTATGCTTTTCGGTATCAGTATCTCATTGATATTAACTTTGTTAATTGTATTTCTTTACCTATACATTTTCACGCAGAAAAGGAAATTGAATCTGTTAGTTAATAAAAATATTAGTTTAAAAATATTAATTTAAGTGTACTAGTATTCTTAAAAAGTACTAGGTAACTTTGATGTATTTGCTGTATACTTTCCCATCATGCGAGGCGATGGAAAACTTGAGGAGTGCAGGTACTGGGAATTGGATAAGAGGCAGCGTGCTTCTATTTGAGTTTAGTTCGACGGAGTCCATGCCTGTTAGCTTGGATAAGAACACCCACACTTACCTTTTGATTTCATATATTACTGATTTCTTTGTTGGAAATACATCTTTTAAAATGTTATCCTGTCGCGTGAGCACAATTGTATCTTCCGTTATCGACGTAGAAGTTGTCGTAGGTAATGATTAACATTCCGATGCGTGGAAATTGGTTGTACACTACATACTGTAGTTTTCCACGTTCAAGAAATGTTTTGAAGAAGTAAACCGCATTTGGTAGATCAGGCATGTTAAAATAATTAAAGATGTTGCCATTGCCAACAATATTTTTTAATGCAATAGCAGCTTTCGCTGGCTTAGCCATCATCATCAGTTGTCTCATTAAAAAATATTGTTGGCAATGACAACATCTTTAATTATTTTAAAAATGCCAAAGATATCACACCACAACACCTATATTCAGGCATGTTAGCCACTTCTCTTAATTTGCAGCCATCAGCCGCCGCTAGACCATAGGGCAGCCGAGGCGGGAACGGATTCAATTGGGATTGCGCGCGGATTCTCATTTACAGAATAATCTGAGCGTACTAATCGCGCATCGACAGTTTCTCGTGGAAGGAATGGCCAAGGAAATGCGCGAAAGGAACAACGCAAGTTCCGCGATTGGCGATTGGCTGACCTCGCCATAGCTGCAGCAGCCGCTGCAAGTGGTGCAGGTCGTTGAAGCGGCCTTGCGTGGTGTACGTGATGGACTCCCAGCAGTGGAAGCAGCGGTTGGCCTTCACGTAGTTGTACAGCACCAAGTACTGCGCGCGCCGCAGTTGCGTTTTGGGCTCGGCCTCCTTGTCCACGCACGGCAGGATCTCCTGCAGCGACGGCAATGGAGCCTCGCTCACCTGCTGCAAGCAGCCCTGCCACAACGGGGAGAGTGGAGGTGAAAAAACATTATTTTCATCCTTTGATAGCGTAGACAAGTTATCGTCTTTGTGAAAATGCGCACGTCCCAGTTTTAAAAGTATCAGCTACTTTATAACGTAACAGAAACGTTGAATAATCAATTTCTAGGGCTCTGCAAGCCGACAAAATAGTGAAATGTATAACACACTGACGCCGGGACATATGGACACCACCATTCTGATTCAAGAAAATTGTGGCGTTTGGGGTTTTCTGGGAGAAATATACGTTTAATATTATATGTAATGTAAAAATACAGGTAGGAATAAAAACTCGTCACAAAACAAAAGAATAAAACTAATAGATTCCTTTTTACTTTCCCGAGTACATCCGTATATGCGGAGTAATATACATAGTATAGGGAATATAATGTAATGCTGCGGAAAATTGACTTCGAGATTTCAACGGAAATACACATTTTGGGGTTCCCTGAAAACGAAAAAGTGTTGTTTTTTTCCGTTCATCATTCCGTTCATTTTTCTGTGAACACTACTAGCACCTAAACCATACGTAAGAGTTTCTCCAAATTGAAGAACTGGAAAGGGCTATCATTTATCTCATGTGACTCTCTAAAGCACAAGACGTTAGCTCACTGAAGTTTCGCAAAAAGTAATTCGACCATTCTTGGAATTTTGTTAATTTCTATAAGGCTTTGTATTCACCGTTCATTGTTATGTGGCTGAAAATCGTGGTAATAAAACAGCAAAAATGAATTATAGTAGATTCCCTAGATTAAAAGAATATTCCACATGAAACACGTGATGCTGTTAAAATACCCTAGTGCGCGGCAAACGATTTACCTCACAGGACAGTTTAATCGAAAACGCACTGAAACGACGCTACGCTTAGCCCCGTTGGCAGACCACCAGGCAAGTGCCTGCTGTGTCACGGCACCAAGTTTGCATTTCGCGGCCGGGAGTAACTTTTAAATTCAATTTTATCTAAGGCTTTTTTT
Organism: Gryllus bimaculatus; assembly: GCA_017312745.1. NCBI lineage: Eukaryota > Metazoa > Arthropoda > Insecta > Orthoptera > Gryllidae > Gryllus > Gryllus bimaculatus. The sequence goes on from BOPP01000133.1 coordinate 1,747,554, forward strand.
CGGAAAAACTGGACCTACGATTCATGATCAACACAGAATCTGGGGTATTTATTTGTAACTGGGGCTTCTCGACATCATGCAGAGTCCATTTATCACTATCTAAACCAAAATTTTGAAGAACGAATTTTTGGAGCTTCAAGTATCCCCAAAAATTAATGTTTTTTCAGAATCACAAACCGTTGACTCAGGCAAAATCGTCAGGGGTTTATTCAGTTTAGAAAAAAGTCCAAAGTATAGTTACGGCGCTTTTGGTATTCACATACACCCAGTCAGACAGACGGGCATTTTGAAAAAATACATTTTTCGGTATCTGGTGACCCCAAAAAATGTATTTTCGTTGAAATCTCGATAGCGATTTTCCGCAGTATTACATAAATTTCTCTATACTGCATATATTACTCCGTATGTACATACGGAGTAATATTTCGTACATATTCGAGGAAGTAACTAGTGGTGTTACAGAATGGCACAGACTCTCCCGTATTAGTTTTCTATTTCCTGTGTTCTCGGCTAGCTATTCGGACCACACACTCTTGTTACCATCTATCGCCACTCCAAATATTTTTTGGGGGGAAATGTTCTTAACTTTTTTTTTTTTTAGAAAAACCAAAATATTATTTTAAGATTATTAAAGAGCTGTAAAATCTGGTTCTAAATGTCAATTTTCATTGAAAAATTTGGAGTATTTTTTAAGAAAATAGCGTTTGAGTGCTGCTGTAAAATCGAAATTTGAAGCTCCTTTTCACAGAAAACTTTTTGCGTTTTTGAAAAACTTTATTTCAAGAAGTCGTTTGAAGTACTTTAACTCACAAATATAATGTTTATAAATTGCTGAAAATATGCATATTCACGACGTAAGAGATAATACAGAAAATTACATTTGTGTAATTTTTGAGAAAACAAAAAAATATATCAGAATGAATTTTATGTCATATATAAGTGTCATTAGCACTATCCTTACGAAAAGTTTGAAGAAAAAAATTGAGCGGGTTTTGAGAAAATTTTGCAATTGTCTTGGGGGCTTCATGTAAACAATCCCCATATTTAAAAGAATATTTTTCAAAATCTCAAAGCTTTCACTCGAGCCAGATGGACAAGAATTACTTCAATATGGAAAAAATCTTACGTATGGTTTAGGCGCCAGTAGTTATTCGTAGATAAACGGAATTAGGGCCGCTGTTATAAAGCAACACTTTTTCGGTATTTCCGTTAAAATGTCGAAATCTATTTTCGACAATACATAACTTTCTCTACACTACGTAGTTACTCCGTTTATACGTACGTAAATATTGTTGGTTATTTTCTGGTGTAAAAAAAACGTAGTGCGGTCCAAGTTTGCACTACTTTGCTTCAACTAGCTCGGAGTAGAGAGACAGTAAAACACCAACTTTCATTGATAGCCGTTTATTGCAAAATGAAGAGTATAGAATGATCTAGTTCCAGCTTACAACTAATAGTAAGTCGTAATTACAACTAATTGTAAGCAAAGGTGCCCCTTCCTCTCTTGTAGGGCACGTATGCTTATATAACCGCTGCCTGGCGGCTAAGAGCCACGTGCTACCGACAGGCGCCAGACCGTCGCCCTATGGGGGATCAACTGGGGGGATACAGGCGTTCTTTACTTTTCAGAGACTTCCCGCGCGACCTCACGTATGCACTTATGCATGCGTACCCAAGGGTCCACGTATTTGAGTGAATTCGCATATGCTACATCTTAGCAGCAATTTCCTTAGAGCTGTTTCTTAATTCTAAACAATATTTACTAATTAGAACTTCAGAATTTACAGCTGCTTACCGTCCGTCAAGGATGCGGTACGTCGGCTGAAGTGGTCACTGAGATGTGAGGCACAGCTATGGGATATAACTCGTATACGAGAAAGTAAAAATGTTACAATTCCTGACAATTTGAACCGCTAAGAATCAAAATTTCAGATAGCACATTTTACTCCACATTGCCCTTGACACGCTTTTCAGCACAAAATGCAAATTTTCACTTTCTGTCTCTTATCCCGGGTTTCATTTATGATCTACAATTAGTGAGCATGATATGACTGATTACGATCTACAATTAGAGATCGTGATATGGCTGATATCACGATATATGTCATTGTCACTTCCTTTTTAAAGCCGAAGAAGCTTCAATTTACTGCTACGTTTATTTGGTACGAATTCCAGATGAGTGTTCTGTTTGTTTTTACGTAATGTTCCAAAAATTGCCAATTGTGCCGGAAGCAGGATTCACCACTTACCTAAAATGAGTTGCGAATACAGCGTCATCGCTAAGGCGACACGTTTGCACATCTACCAGATAGAAATACGCAGAAAAACTAACGCTGGCGTCGAAATAGAAAGGGCAGTTGAGAGAAAAAGATGTCAACCACGTTTATCATTGCACAGTCTGAATAAGATCGTTATACGCAGAGAGTACCTGGAACTTGCATCATCGGTAGCTCACCGTGTTTTGAAAATTGTCTTGTTACTAACTTAAGAAACTAGAGTATTTATTTACCGCATTCATATCATCAGTCTGGTTTACATGGCGTGGTCAGGGTTTTGTGAAACTTATATTTATACTTTCTTCGCATGTTTAGGGGAAAAAACGAGGTATAATCTAATTTACGATTTCTATTGAAGACATATTTTAAAATGTAGGGAAACCGTCGAAGGAAAGGACACTTTTCATGATTTAATTATTCTCTCTCTTGCTTCGGATGTGAAATTGATGTTTATCTGTTTAGAATGCTACACATCTAAACATGCATGTGTAATAATATTTTTAAGAACATCCTTTTAGATTATTTTTGAGATAATTTGTTTGTTTTCCGTGTGTCCCTAGGGACATCGTACTGATATGAACCTGGGGACACATAATGATGTACCAGGGGAAATTGAAAGGAAAGTGAAAAAATATGCAACTGAATAAATAAATGTGTGCTCTTTATTCCTGACTAAAATATCACAATCACTTTTGTTGAACAGGAGGAACTGTAACCTAGTCAACTTCACAGGATATACAAACAGCATTTATTAAACAGAAAGGAAATCTAGATTATAACTTGTAAAGGAAATATTGAAAAAAATGTTTGCTGCTTGTGATAATTACAAAACACAGATGGGTCAGGGAGCTTAACGTTTATATTCTCCATTTCAACTTTATATGTTGCAGAACCACAATCCCTAGATACAACAATATGTAATTATCAATGAACATGGCTACTATTAATTGTAGGGTACCTGTAGGACAGAAGTGTGCACATTCTATGCTAGTAAGTGTACGTCTACTTCAATGTTTGTGAAATAATAATAATTATAACTACGTCGGTGAAAGACAAATATTGAAATTTTTACTTTTTTTTGACAATTCTATTAAACTCTCATAAAGTCACTAAAAGGCCGAGGTCATTGACCCGGAAGCTGTAGTACATTATTTGTTACAAACATATTAAGTCTTTTTTTTAATGGACATGATACAAATGTCAACTAATTCAATATATATCGCCTTTTTGTTAAAATAAACATTATTATTTTCGTTTTTGATAATCAGTATAGTCTATAATTGTGTAAAAACAGTTATGCTGCAGAAAAGATTTTACTTTTAACTTAAACGTGTGAACTGACTTCAATGCAACAAATTCAATATTCTTCGGGCTTGATTGCCCAATTAATCTATTCTAGAGCATCCCCGCCCCACACAGCACTAGTGCTAAAAGTGAGACGATCACGTGTTCAGATAAATCTGTGAATGCAACAAAGAAAACAAAATACATTCCTCCGAGCGCATCAAAACCAGAATTAGAAATAAAATGAAAGTCAGTAAGGCTGTTTAAAATATAGTGTATGGCACACGTGGTAAAACTGATTTTACTTCACTTGTAGGGTTGCGCCACTCGGCCTATCTACCTTGAGCCGCAATATTTGCAATTCGCAAAATACAATTTTTACACTCGTATCATAAATAAATATTACGTATACGCGTTTTATGGAGTTGTATCATACGAGTACAATACGCCACATTTACAAAAATTATCCTATCACAGATTTACCATCAATATATTCATTTCTTTTTTTTTAGCCTACAAAGATTCCCTAGTGGAGCAAAGGCCAGAGCAGGGGTGATAAAGCTGCACGTCTTCGGACGCGGTGCTAGGTTGGTCTTCCGTTGGTCCTTAAGCTTCGTCACGTCGTTCTATCTTTTGCCGTTCTGATCCAGCTCACGGAAAACGTCCGCCCATCTCTTATGTCGTCCTGGGTGTCACCAGCCTTGCCTTGGGTCCCACATAATGTCTTTGTGTGTCCAACTGAGTTGGTCTTGCCTTCCTACGTGACCAGCCCATCGCCATTTTAAATTATCCGTTCTGCAGCACCGCTACTGGCCTCTGACGGAGTTTATTGCGAACCATCTATTAGGTATCAGTTCTGCCACAGTTTATGTACCATAAAGCGCAGCTCAGTCCGTATTGGCTAGTTTTTAATGCTCGCACATACATCTCTACAACACCGGCAGCGTATAAACGACTCTGACAGTTCGATGTGCTGTCTCCACACATTATTACGCTCATTGCGACCCCTACTTGGTAGATAGATTAAACCTTAAAACATAAACACTGACATGCGACGACAGGTCTTGCTATCACGATGATCATAACCTTTACTACAACCGGACACTTATCATTTCTGCGACTTCGTGAGAGTCAGATGAGCGGCAACGCTGAACCCTGGCTGTGAGAAAATAAACAAATCCTCGCGATCAGATTGCTTCAGAGCTGATCACATGTCGTACCACATCACACGGCGAGAGAAGTGGAGGCAAAGTAAAACTGCGGATAGCTGAAGCCAACGCTGTCTTCAATGAACGCCCACACACGTGAAAACAACACCGTTTCTTTCCAGAAGGCGTTGCTGAAGTACACTGAATTGTTTGTGATGTTTCATTTTTAAGAACTGGTAAAGCACTTAAAAATAATTCGTGTTGTTTCTTATCGTCTTCTCCTCGTCTGAGGTCTAGAACTCCTCGAAATGGTTAGCCTCACATTTAGTGAAAACAACTGCTTCACCTCTACCAGAAATAAGTGTGAGGGAATTAAATATGGAATTAGCAGAAATGAATACAGAGGTTGCTGCTAATGCGATTAATAGTGAAAATGGCTTGAATATCAAACATCTATAACCAAAGTTTCTTATAATTATTAAAAGACGTAATCAAAATAACGTTTTCCCTTAGTTTTACCCAATAATATTAACCTCAATGTATTATCCACATTACATTAGATTTATTTCTGCAAATTAAATCATAAGGATTATACTTGTTAATATGGTTGTGAGTTCTTGCAGATTCTTTTGCCTTTATGACAGTACTTTCATTGCTGATATATGTTTGCTCCAATTGTTAGATTTAGGTAATAATTTTGGCTTTCAATTGGGTAATAAGAACGGATTCCCGTCAAAACCCACTACAACAATCGAACGACTTCTGAACGCTTTACGAATCAGCAAAGATCTTGCAGTTCATATTGTCCTTTTGGTTTATTATATCAAGAGTATAAATAATTTTCTAACAACTCAGTTGAGAAAATGAAAACAAGATCAGGAATTAAAAATGATTTGTTGTATATACCTTATTATCACTCGAAATAGCACACCCACGTTCAAAACAAGTTTTCTATTGGTTTGGAACCATTCACCTTTACAGGATTTGGCGGTATGCCCGAAGTGGAAGCATTTGAAACATTGTATTGGGCGAAGCACAATATGTTTCACTTTACTTTCGAACATTAAATATTATATATATATATATATATATATATATATATATATATATATATATATATACATATAATTTCCGTCGGGAGCAACTGACCAACTTGATCAGTACAGTTTAACTCAGGATATTTTCCTTATCATTGCCCGCATAAGCATTGCCTCTTTATTCTTTGTATTTAATCTTTTGACTTCTAAAATTTCTATCTTTGACTGTGAAGCTTCTTTAATATCTTCATTTGAATATTCTGTAGGAATTCCCTCCATAATTCCCTTTCTGCATTCTCTAAAACCTGGAACAAAATTCTCTAATCCTTCTGCCCGCAAGTCTGTATTCTTAACGAAATTCGAATTATTGCCGTCATTGCGTTTTTCAAATACCACTTCTACTTTATACATACCTTTATTTCTGATACCAAAGTTCTTGTATTTCTTGAAGAGAAAATTGGTGTAAACGTTTCCAACTTTGTATGCATTGATCACTTCATTACATGGTTTTGAATATTTTAACTAAACCCCAAAAGACACGGTTATTATGATTGAAAGAAACATCAAAGTTCAAGAAAATAGAGGAAACCTGACTGCGGGATTTGATGTTTTGGAGGTCTTCTTCGGAAGATCAATGTTTTCGTCGTAGGTTTTCTGATCTTTCTTCGATTTCGGCCGAATGATCTAGGCGAACGATCCAACGCGAAACGCCATAGCAAACGTTGAGTTGATTAACACGTCATACTTGTAATAAGGCATTTAACATAGAGATATGCTGCAGTATGTTGTACACTATAGTAGTAGTGATGTATATTTTATGTAATAGTATAGTATTATATAAATTATATATATATATATATATATATATATATATATATATATAAAATATATAAAATATAGTATATATATTATATATACTATATAAAATGTATAGTAAATGTTTACAGAGTCAAAACGCACATGTATTAAATCAACTTTAAAAGAAAATAACATTTGTGAAACTAAAGAGAACAATAAATTACGTAACGTATAAGAAGATATGAAGAGAAAATTAAAAACATGTTTCGATTTAAAATGTTAGTAACAATGGTACGAAATACCTATTTTAATCTTTAAAATAAAATTTACAATCATTGGGATAATAGTTTTATCCAAAACCGATAGCTATGAACAAATAGAGAAAAGACCATTCTTATTAAATTTGCGCACTTTTACATTAACATTTCTTTCTTTTCAGTATCAAATAAATTGCATTGCCAAATGACGTGCTCCACAGATTCATGTCTTTCACCATATTTACAAATTTTATTACTGAAAATTTGATGTCAATGTAAACTGCTTTAGAGACGTTTGCTTCTAATGGTATTGATTGCTTCTAATGGTATTAATAGTGACAATGGCTTTACGTGGAATATCAAACAGGTAAAACCGTAGTTTCTTATGATTATTAAATACTGAACTAATCGGATCAAATTTCTTTACCTTTATAGGATTTGGCTGTATGCTCAAAGTGGAAACATTTGAAACAATTGATTGGGCGAGATACAAAAGATTCTTTACTTCGGATATGGATTACAGCGTTCCATTCCTCACCACTGTCCGTATGACCATTGTATTCTTCCGGTTTATCCTTTTTTACTTTTTTAAAATTTCTTTTACTTAAAATTTCTAATTTTGGCTGGGAAGTTTCTTTAATTTCTTCATTTCAAAATTCTGTAGGAGGTTTCTTTAAAATTCCTTTTCAGTAATTTATAAAACCAGGAACAAAAGCATCTAATCCTTGTGCCTGCAAGTCTTTAATGAAAAGATTGGCGCCATTGCGTTTTTCAATTACCACTTCTACTTTATACATACCTTTATTTCTGACATCGAAGTTCTTGTATTTCGTCTTCAAGAGAAAATTTGCAACTTTTTTTTCAACATTGAGAACTTCGTTCTCTGGTTTTGATTTGTTTACCAAATCTCAAAATGTCCATGGTTATTATGATTGAAAAAACGTCAGTTTTCGAGAAATCAGAAGAAACTGCACTGACTGCGTGATTAGATGTTTTGAAGGTATTGTTAGGAAGATCGTCAACGTTATCATTAATGCAGTCTTTTCGTTCTCTCTTCAATTTCGAATGGTCTTCACGAACAATTATTCCATGTCTTCTTCATCCATAATTTTATTTCGCCGTACGTATAAACCGGGGTATTTTGTTGATGACAGCAGGACCAGACGATCTATTCCATGTCTTCTTCATCCATAATTTTATTTCGCCGCACGTATAAACGGGGGTATTTTGTTGATGACAGCAGGACCAGACGATCTAGATGTTCTGCACTTAGTGAAAAAAGGTACATTACGCTGTCCGATGAAAATAAAATTGTTACCACGTTTTGGAAGTAGAACTTTCTATAGTGTATTTAAAGTGAAGAGGAGAAATTTCACCAATTACATTCACAGCTTGACCACCTTGGTGTCAGTAATCCGTAAAAAAAAGAAACCGTCAACAAGGCAGCTATTCATGTTTCGTTATCCATGGCCACCTCCCCATTCGTGTGTACGAATTGTTGTTCCACCGCCCCGGTGCTGGCCTCTGGCGGAATATATTAGTAACCTGCCTCTCAACCAACAATAATGTTCGTAGTGCATCTCTAGCATATTATTTAAATAATTTATTTTCTGCATTTGTGTTGCATTAACGTTTACCAACCGTTGCAAAGGACATTGCAACAAATCCTGAAGAAGAGCCTGTAAATATTTCGAATCTATCCATACGCAACTTTTTGTGGAATCGGTGTCGATTGCACGTCGTTTAATTTACTTTTATTATCACACTATAGGTGTGAAGAAAAATTGGTAAAGATTATCATTCTCAAATAAAAACAGTTAACATTACTTAATTGAAACTAAAATACAATACCACTCATCACGAGTAAATAGGTTTTAATAGTCATTTCGATATCATTTGTAGTTCCAGTTAGCACATAGGGAGTTACAGTGTTCTGCTTCCGGTCTACATCTTTAATTTTTTGATTTCTAGATTGCTCCATTGCAATTAACTTTTCAACCCTGTACTATAGTAAAAAAGGTGAGTATTCTAATACGGTTTAGGCAGTAGTATAGGTGTTGTGGTAAGATATCTTTGGCATTTTTAAAATAATTAAAGATGTTGTCATTGCCAACAATGTTTTTTAATTCAAAAGCAGCTCTCGATGGCTTAGCCATCATCATCAGTTGTCTGCTAGATGGAAGCCACAAAACGACTACCTGTAGTCGTTTTGTGGCTTCCATCTAGCAGAAAACTCATGATGATGGCTAAGCCATCGAAAGCTGCTTTTGAATTAAAAAACATTGTTGGCAATGACAACATCTTTAATTATTGTAGACAGTAGTGTTGATTCCAGAAAAGAGGACAGACGAACAGACGACGAATATATCCACAAAAAGAAAAGAAAACAGTTTTTTCTGTACCTAGGACCTGCAAAACGTATTTTATATAGAAAAGTTAGATTTTTCCTGCACCATTAAGTTCCCTTTCTACGGAACACATGCAAGTGTACACGTAGGCTTCCGCGGCTCCAGTTCATGACTTCTAGGCTGTCCGGGTGTCGCCGCGTCGTTGGCAGATCGGTTTGCGGCCTGTACAGTGAAAACCGATACTGGCCTAGACGCATCAAAGAGGCAATAGAAATTAGTAGACGGCCACACAATATCAACGCGGCTGCATGCGTTTATATAAACAACGCCTGGAAGTATATTCTACCACCAATTCCTAACTGCGCGGGGCTGTTCAACACCGTTCGATCTGTAATTCGGCTGGTGTAAGGCCTGGGTTGGCCCAGACGGTGAGCCAATCAGAGGGACCTCTCCGCCAATCACGGCGCACTTGCGTTACCCGAGCCCCTAGGTTGAAAAAGATATATAACACCAGAGGCGGAGCTTTACTGTGTCACTACCCTGTTTACTGTGTCACTACCCTGAAGAAGCCTGCCACATGACAGGCGAAACGTCGGCCTCTCTGCCGACGACGCGGCGTCACCCGGACGGCCTAGAAGTCAGGAAGACACACAAGTTAGTAAAATTCACTCACTTGAGTCAGATACGTGAAGATAATGAGAACTGCAACGAACGCTCTATCCATCAGACCTTTCCTAGTGAGTCAGCTTGGCGTTAGCATGGGAGAAGTAGAAAGAGAGGAAATAGCTGTTATCGTGCCCCACAGCAGTGCTGAAACAAAAGTACAGAAGCAGTGCTGGATCAAAAGTAGGGAGAGGATTTTTATGTGCTGAAAAATCTTGAAATATGCTTTTAAAAATACGCATTTGTGTCCTAAAAATTCTGACATATTCACTTAAATATGCAATTAAAATTAACAACATTTAATTTCTTTTTTAAACCTATATTGATAAATTTCATGAGATGCATGCTTGTAATGAATATAAATCTTTTTGTGCAAACATTATAATCTGTCTTATTTTGCGGGAGAGGATTAAAATACATTAGTGAAGTATATTGTACGTCTTGTTGCATTTCTTCTGCCTGCTTTAAAAAATATGGTATCAAATCTTACATTTTCACTAATCAATGAACACATACAAATAAATAGATTCTATGAAAAGTTGAAACGTTTTAATGAAAAGTTTCTATTTTAAGAAAATATGTAAATTAGGCGCCTATAATTATACGAATATGCACTAACAGGACAAATCGATCAAATATGTACAAATCTGCACCAACATAGTATCCAATTCTAACCAAATGTCAAGAAATGTTACTTTACAAAATATGTAAAATAATAGCAATCCACTCCGTAGTGATAACTTTTAAAGTCTTAATACAAGACAGGCGAACGCAACGAAAAATTATGGCATTCATTTAAAAACAAGGTTTCTATGTAATAAACTTCACATTTTATTACCTTCTGAGCACAATGTAGATAAGCACTGCGACTGTGTCAAGAACCCACATCGGTATTTGAACTGATAAACACGTTCTGGAGGTCGTATTTTCTGAAAACTAGTTGTTTCTGCCGGTCTGCGAACACATACATCAGCGCCTAATTCGTAAACAGGATTATCACAATTAATATTGCCTGATCTAAAAGCTGATGTCATTCGAATTTGAAACATATCTGAATTCGGGGAAACTTTCCAAGAAAGGCCAATTTCAAAAAAGTGACATTTAAAAAAAGAAATTAAATTCGCGGGTCTTGTGGGCAATTAGTTCAATCGAGGAACATGGTTTTCGGAGATAATTCTCATGTCTTAGCAGACTAGTGATGTTCACTGCGGACAGACGGGATGAGGAATGGACAAAGAGATCGACAGACACGGACGGACTGACAGTCCGACAGACGTTTTGACTATTGTAACTTTGTGCTACTGTAACTATTAATGCCGCTGTCAGAAGCTGAATTCTAGCGGCCGGCTGCTTTGATCGATAGTTCTCCGTGGTTTCTCCGATCAACACCACGCGAATGCCTGAGCAGTGCCCTACCAAATGAGTCACAGACCGCACGCGATGTTTCCTTTCCATTCCTTGTCCTAACCTACTTCTTAAACCACCCAAACTTACATTCACTTCACCAGCTACACAAGCACATGCAGGAAGACTGATCGGGAGGTTAGAGCTTTGCCCGGCTGGGGCTGGGGGTTCAGCTGGTGGGAGACACCTGGTTGGGAGAACCCCGTTAGTCGACAGGTCGGCGCCCGATCTCGCCATCCAGCGGGGCAAGATCTCCACCCTCTCCCGAGCGCATAACTTGCACTACACTTACAGGACTAACGTCCCTACCAGTTGACGCGCTCGGAATCATTAGTAATCAATCTAATTTTATAACCAACTAAGTTATACAACCAACGCATTTTGACACCAAATGGTCCGCTACTTGACGAAACCAACGTGCTGCGTTCACGAGATACTTCCAGTCCTTGCACTCCTGACCTTATTCGTGCCTCCGCTATCGCACCAGCACTCATGTTGTTTAATAAACCTACCTCACTTGTAAGACATTTTCTCTTAAGGGAACATTATTTTCCTGACCTGCCCTTCCACTAGCACATTTACTGCGACAAATAGATATTTGCAACACGAGTCACCAGAAACAGTTTGCAAATACAAATAAACACTACATTTATGATCATAAAACCATAAACTTCCAATCAACCTAAATTAGTTCTTCTAGGTTATATTACGTCAAGGCATTTAATGACAGATATTGATGTTTGAATGTTATTTTTGTATGTTTTATCAATGGATATTATTTGGACTTGACTCCCTCTCATTCCTGTTTAGAGCTTAACTGACATGAACAAAAGTGAAATTTCGAAGTATTAGAATTTGTGAGTAAATTTGAACATTCATATCTGCCAGCCCAAGCTGCGCTTTTATGATAGAAGGCAGCGTCATTTACGTATAATTGAAGTATTTTACATAGAAATGAAAGATTTGAAGTACAAAAATGTTTAAAACTAATTATCAGCTGTTTTCTGAACATCGACTTACCTCTTGCGAATGTAACTGGCAGTTTTCCACAAGCATTAACAAACTATTAATTTCGTATGTTATTATGAGTTCCTCAGAATTAGTGTAGGCAAAGCACATATCTGTGAAAAAAGTGCAATATTAATTCATATTGTGTGTATCGCTTTACTTTTACAGAATTGTCACTGAGCGGTTCTCATTGTATATTCGGAAAATCTTTTTGTACCTTTACCATTACAATAACATGTATGTATAAAGCTTCTAGTATGTCTATAATTCATTTGTAAACTAATGTAGTTACGATCGTCGTTTTTAATCATTACCACAGCGACGTACTATGCACACTATTTAAGAAACAAGAATTGAAGATATAGAGTGCTCAACAGCATCGTAATAGTTCCAATACCAAGTGAACTGTTATTTATCATTCTATTAGGTTAGTTTTGTGTTGGCAAATGTTATTGGCAACATTATCGGAAATACACGATATTAAAGTATTATTTTCCTTTCTCTCTGAAGATGTAATGACTTTGGCAGACTGTATTTGGTCTTAAGACGGACAATTTCGTATTTTGAATGTAGATTTACATCAAAATAATAAAATATGTATGCAATTTACTAAAATGTGCAATACATAAATGGATACGTAAATACGTTTTTTGAATCATTATTTGTATCTTCAAGATGGAGTTAAAATCTCAAAATGCAATAAATACAATGTTTTAACAATGGATCGAATTAAAACAGAAGACATGCATGACATCAATGTACACAAGTCACTACATGGAACTATATCGAATTTGTCTGTTCGAAACTATTGCGTAAGGAATATATGAAAGTGAATTTAAAAAATTCAAAGGACAAAATCAGGAGTGGCTATAGAGGATATGACTGGACATGTGGGAAATCCTTATGGACGGCCCATTTGCAGTTCAAATAAATTTATCTCTATCTTTTATTCAGCTTGTGCCGAAGATGGACATCCATTGCATATATGTTGGGTAGAGTCATTGGTAGTTTCACTTAATCGGCATCTTTTGGCCCATAACATTTTTAATAGACTCTAGTTTTGATAATTTGGTCTTGTAGAAATCCCTCTCTTTCACCATAAAGACCCATTCTATAGACAATTTGCCATCATTTTCAGAATTCAATATTGATATAAACCTGCATACAGTTCTTTTGTCTTCCAAGCATTTATTCGATCTTGAGCCGTCAAGTATAGGAAATCTCTGTTCTATTGAGCTGGACTTAATAGGCTGATATTTTAATCCTGAGAGCAAATTGCTTAATAATGTGGAGTATCTACTGACATTAAATTATCACATATCTTGTCGCGAGACGACAGGATATTGGCAGATGGATTCATTGTTTCCGTCGCGTAAACTATTAAGGTCATTAGGTCAGTAAATGTAGTGCATGTTTCTCTTGGGAGATAACGGTGATCTTCCCCTGCTTGGCTTTGATATCTGCCGGCGACCTACATGTCGGCTAGCGTGGTTTTCCCTAACCGGGAATCTCCTACCAGCGGGGCACCGCCTCAGTCAGGACTAACTTTAAACTCCTGACTGGTCTCCCGTCATGTGTTGTAGTGTAGTGTATCTAAATGTAACTGTAAGATAAGGGCGAGGATAGGGCAAAGAAGACAAAGGAAAGATCGCGCTCGGTCAGTGGCCTGTTTGTTAGGGTACTGCTCTGTCATTCGTCTGGTGTTAATCGGAGAAACCACAGAAAACTACCGATCAGGGCAGCCGGACGCTAGAGTTCTGCAGACAGTGGCTGAATTCGACCTAACTGTCAAGCTATTGTCGAAAATCTTACCACCGTCGAGACTTGTTCTCTTCGACCCCCATGACAGAGACAATGGCGCGAGTAGGTGCCCTGAGCCACGCAAGTCGCTGCATATCAAGAAAAATGAGCTGCCTTTATTGAAACAGGGTGGTTGTACAAAAAGGTATACTAGGATGCAAAGATAAAAGGATACAAGCATTAATTGTAATCAATAATATTGTACCCAAACTTGTAAAAATGATGTGTCATACAGTTTCCCACACTGGCTTGAATTGATATCAGGAAAGCATTTGAAACCATTCCTCAATTTTGGCTACGGCGATCAACGTTCAAAGCAAATTACATAGTAGGACCAACTGTTTCATTGGGCTTGGTCAATGAAATTTAGTTTCGATTATTGTTCGGGATTTCCATTCCATACATGAATAAGATAAATACAACGTACTAATTAAAAACTAAGTCAGTTTTACCCATACAACAGGACTCTACACAACAAATTAAACTCAGTAAAAACTAATAATAAATAGTATCTTACAACAAAAAACGTAAGCTGAAGCTACATGATGTGACCACAAGTTATACGTATCCCGTTTCCCACATATTGTTGTTAGTAGGATTATATTACTTTGTTTTTCTGGTATCAAGAAACGTGAGTTTTTTTTGGACTGATTACACCAGTTGAGGACAGTGTACTTATTAATATGACTGTTTTTGACAATAGGATACATTTGATATATTAATTTTTGCGGGTACAAAATCACGACAACTCACAAGTGGTCCCATCTGAGTTTAACTCTCAGCCAACATTGACGCAGTCTCTACGGTGACTTTGATTGAGAGGTCCTAAGGTTCGTGTCCCCACGATGGTGGATGGTCGATAGCAGCTGCAGACAGATGGAATTCAGCTGCTATCTGGGGGACTGTTCTAGTCGACAGTTTTGATCGGTAGCCTTCAGGCTATTTGGTTTTATTAATGTTTCTGGCCTCGGCAACTGTTATCAACTGTTATTAGTCTCATTTGTCTTGTGAAAGTTTTAATCCGGGAGGTGACAGTTGCTGACAGACTAAATAAGAACTGGTGTCCTTTTCTTGTACCTCAGCATTTATAGACAAGGTTGAAATATTTTAAAATTTTCATAGGGGCCAGATATTTCTGAAAAAGAAACGTTTTAACAATACACCTTTACATGAGGAATATCATTATATGAATCGGAGAATTACAGATATTTGGGTTTTCACAGATTTAAAAAAGCTTATGATTTATTTCCCGTAAATTAAAATAGATTAAAGAATCGTTTCCTGTCTAGTTTCAACAGTCACTGTCAATAGTGAACTACTTGACTCGCCGGCTAGTGAACTCTCCCTGTGTAAACGAACCTTAAGCACTGCTTGCACGGAGTAAATATATAATACCCGGATCGTGAAGCGTTTCGTAGGAAGGGCAGTAAAAAGGATTACAAGGGGCCTGTGGGAGAGGGGAAACGAGTGTGCGGGCTGTGGGTGGGCGGACGAGGGGGTAGGGTGGGGTTCGGAGAATGTACCGCTAGGAGCGGCACGGACCAGTGTTGGAAGGGCCCTAAATTTAAGGCTTTTTGGGGTCTTGGTGGATTGTTAGCACATTAATTTTTTGTTGTTTTTGTTGGGAGTTTTCATTGAGTTTCCTTATTACTAATGTTACATTAAAATACATATTGTTTATTATAAAATCATAAAACTCAAACATTGTTCCCTATGATTATTGTAGGTATATTTATACAAATACAATAGTAAAAATAGTTGTAGGAGTGTATGATTATTTGAATGAATTACCTTGGTCAAAATTGGGAAATTATTTGTAACAACCAAAGATTCGTAGAAAAAGGCAGCAAATTTGATGAAAAGGAACGAATGATAGCAATAAAGAAGTAAAGAAAATAAGATTTCGGCTGAAGAAAAGTTTTACAAAGAGTTATAATTATCTGTTTTCCAGTCATAACTCGTACACTGTATGAAACTCCTTAAAACAAAACTTATTCATTTCATGTATATATGCACATAATATATAAATAGTTGTTATACACTGTTTTTCCCGTCCGTCCCGTCCGTCCCGTCCGTCCCGTCCGTTTAAGCTTAAGGCTTAAGTTAAGGCTTAAGAGGGAGCATTGGTAGTTGGACGAACGCGACGGGCAGGAGAGCGGCAGGCAGGCAGGTGCGCGGGCGAGCAGGGGGGCTTGATGGGAGCGAGCGATGAGGAGGGGGGGCGCAAGGGGTGTGTGCGGGCGAGCACGGGAGGGCGTCGTCGGGGTGCTCGTGCAGGAGCGGGAGGCGCGGGCGTGGGCGGGTGCTGGCGAGGGCGGGTGACATAGAGCAAGGGTGAGGTTTATTGTGGCTGTAAATCAAGGGCTACGCTCCCTCTAAAGAGGCGTTAAAATCTCTGCAAGAATAGTGGGAGGGACGCCTGAGACCACTTCGAACCTCAGCGCTTTTTACTACAAGCACGAAGCTTTGGATGGAACCGAATAATATTTGTGGCTTTAATGAGCAACAGATTTCTCATTTGAAATGTCACGTATACGTTATTAAGTTGTCATGTGCAGATTGAGTATCTGTTTGCTCGCTATGTTTAGGACAGGAACAACTGTGCTGATTGCGAATTATTGAAATGCGTTTCCTTTGACTCGCTCTTGCAGATTTGTTAATAATATACCAAACTAATATACTGCACATCTGCTTTAAATCACAAAGTACTCGTAATTAATACACATAGTAACATTCAAGCAACATTTATGACCTTTGCGGTGATATTCATATTTCAGGAGCATTTATAAAAATTAATACTGATATATAAATTTTTGATAAATACAAATTCAAAAATAAAAGGATATTTTTACTTTTTATAATAATCGCGTAACCTTCCTACGCTAAATGACACGTTAAACTATTTGATAAAATAGTTATAGTAATACGTAATTTTGTAAAGAATTAAAATAATTTTAAAACGTTTTTGCAAATTTAGTTCGAAAATGATATCGTTCAACTTAGTTATTGCTAAGAGTAATGAAATTGTGAGCGAGTTTAGAAATTCGTTGGTCACTCGGGTGGAAGAGTTGGTTTATTTCAGCATTGCAAAACATCTCTTAGTATTACTGAAGGTTTGTTATTATACGCCATATCTCGGATGATGGAATGATAGAATGAATCTGAAGCGTAGACTGTTAGTTTCGAAAGTTACCTGTATTCTGTTTCACTTTCTTGAGAGATGAGTTCAACTTCGTATTTTTTGGTACAAGATGATAAATATCAAAACCTTACAATTTTCTTACCTTATCATTTTTTCGGAATTAGATTATCTCACATTAACCTCCATAATTCGCATCATTCGTCCTCGGGTCTTCTTTCACTACTCTTTCATTAACCTTTTTATAAAACCAAGCTATTTAGTTTGTTTTTTTCTGATGAAGGTGAGAAGAAAAGATTATGCTTAATAGCTAATACTTAGTATAGCCTTCTTGTGCTTTAACGTTTAAGATGCTATTCAATCATTTACTCTCTGAGTGAAATTATATCCCCCTTGGTTGATGTTATCGCACCTGTTCAACGTGTGAGGCAATGGAGGAGGGTTCCTGTAGCCCATGATCATGGAGAGGATTGTTAGAAACTAATTGCGGACTAGTGGGTCTGATGACGCACGTTCTGGGAGTACATAATTTTCATAATCTTTAAAGCTTTCGTTCCCTAGTTATCTTTAGGTTGTTCGTTGGTCCAGATTCGTTCTGACAGACTCCGAACGTCACTCATCACAGAAACACTTTGTGAAGGAAAGATAACCAGTCAAAAATATTACGTATTTGTCAGAGTAATATTAAGCAGAAGTGATCTCGGTAGTTAAAAAGAGCTGCCTGTTTTTCAAATATCATTCAAAAATTTAAAGTATATAGTTTTAAAAGTCGAATTCCATACACTGAACAGATTTCCCCAACAATTTACCGTTACCGAAAGTAATAAAAAACTATAACAGACACATTGCTTTTCAAATTGGTCTTTTATTTTAAAGTTGGATTCTGTCCACGTGCTTATTTTTTACCATATTTCCTTCCTGAAACTATGCTTTGTTCTTTAGAACATTGATTCCTGAAGTGGGGGGGGGGGCGCTTTCCCCCTCCCAAGAAAAGTGTAGAGACAAATCGAGGGAGCGCGGAACCCTTCGAGCCGGGATCGGGAACCTGAGCATTCCCGAGGACTTGGCGCGCCAGGAATATATGCATTATTTCAGAGTTGCATTGTGAGATTTGTGACAGAAGATAGTGTTCAAGATGAGCAAAGCAAAAAACGCAAGCTTACTCTTCTCCCTGATTTTTCTTGTCCCGTGTTTAGTTCAAATTTCAACTTATAGTATTAATTAGACATGAATTGTATTACATTTTCTTGACCTAACCTAAAAAAACGAATTTTTCAACAAGAGGTCAAAATACATACTTAACTTGTACAATTGTAAAGAGTAAAAAAATGAATGCATTTGCTGTTCAATGTAATATTTGTTTTATTTATTACCAAATAAAATGTACTAGGGGACGTAGGACATTTTGGTATTAACAGTTCGGTGCGTGGTAAAAAAGTTTGGGAACCCGTGTTCTAAAAGAAAATGTTTCACAATTACTTGGGCTCTCGCTATTATCTTCGCTTACATTTTGTAGCTATTAATTAACGGGCTAACGCCCCTATAGTTAGCGTGGTTATTTCTGACTCCTTCCTTAAAGATACGTCTTACCATTCCTTGCTTCCATTCTAAAGGTTGAAGATGTTTTGACAGGCACATATTTAAAAGGTGTTAAGTCAAAACTTAGCATGGGTACCACATTCATTATCAGCACTAAAATTATTTCATTCGGTCCACAAGTTCTTCTATATTTCATTCTTGCAATTGATACCTCTAGCTCGTCTATTATTAACGGGTTTGTTTCAATGTTTTCGTCTGATGGTTTTTCTTCATTGGTATTATTATGTTGCCATAAATTTCGGAAATGTTCTTTCCATTTTTCGTCTGTTATATTGGTTGGGACGAACGCTCCTTCTTGCTATTCATTATTAAAAAAAAATTAAAATTTTGTACGCTGATCACTGTTATCTATGTATGAAATGTTCTAAGTCGGAGAAAAATGTTTACCAGGATTGTTTTTGGGCTTGTCGTAGCTTTTTGCTAGATTTCATTTCAAATTGTATTCGATTTGGTCTTCTTCAGACTTTCGTTGCAAGAATAGTAAGTACGCATTCTGCTTTTCTTCTACAATAGTTAGTGTTTCAATTTCTTCGTTCCAAATTATGAAATCTCTTCTTTTTGTGCCTCTTTCACTTTGTACCTAAAATTTCCATTGCAGCTTTTGTAACACCTCATTTAATATTATTCCATTCCATGTCAATATTTTCGTTTATTTTCTGCAAAAAATGCTGTGTCAATATTGTGTAGTAGAGATGTATGAGTCCCTTGTCTTTTAGCAAGTGAACTTTAAACATTTTAAGAGCACTTGCCATTAAACATTCCCGTCAAATGCTACGGTCATTAAATTTGTTAGTATAGTGAATATTTAGCCAGTGATGTGGCGGAGTTTGTCTTCTACTGGAAGATGAGATCCGGTGTCAATCTATATTTTTGTTTATGCTTTAATATTGTGACCGTCAAAATATCCGTCTCCAAACGATGTACCAAATATCGTGCAGTAAGCATTAATAGGAACTTCGTAATTGACAATATTCGAAGCATACAATATAACGAATGCTACGAACGGAGCACCTGACACATTCGAAAATATTCATATCAAAATATTTCTTACTTTTTACACTACTAACCATATCATCGTAATCGCAATTCTTCACTTGGATTACCTGTTATGCTGGAAAGTATAGGAGTAGTTTGATAACTCACCAGGTGGAGAAATTTAAGATTCCCTGAGAAACGATGTAATCTTGTGAACTACCGTAGCGAAAAGGGATATTCAGCATCATCCTGAGGACTTTCGGTGTCCTGTAAGCCTAACAAGAGGTAGTTTACAGTAGGCTTTATTGAAATTTGGGAGATATTTGGGGATCTACCTCTTATCATTATCTTGATGTGCAAAGATGCGTGAGTCAGCAAAAGAACGTTTGCAACGATGTCGTGCTTTCGCAGGGAAAGCTATGAAGTGACGATTGATGCCTTTAGAATTTTTTTATGAACAATTTAGTCTTCGTAAAAATGCTATATGTAGAATGCTACACTGTACACTGTACAATGTCATCTTAATCACCGTCATTGTTTGTCAACAACGTGGTGGAGGTGACTTTGTGTGTTTGCGAGAATGCTACATCATAACCACATATAAGAAATTCCGAAACGATTTTGCGGTTTGTATCTTTACAGGATTTGTTCTGAGATGACTGAGGAGGCAGTGGATTGTTGATATAGCTCGTGTGAGCTACTCATATTAGCCAGCTCCTTCCAACTTACCTTGGTAGCCTTGTTATAAACTCGGAGGAAAACGCGTATAATGCGAAACAGACGCATTCCCTGTAAATGTTAGTATTTGCAGAGGACGTCACTTTTACTTTGGGAGAATTCAAAAGGCATGTACCCATTGGCCTATAACTAAAACTAAGTAAAATCCTTTTGATTACAATTATGATTATATTTAAGTTGAGATCATTTAAATCATTGCTATAGCTGTAAGCATGTGCAGCAGAAGTTACAATTAACATTGAAAGGTTGCAATAGCATTTTAGTGTTGGTTATGGTTAACATTAAAAGCTAGCAATGTCTGTAGGCACACTCTCTTGAAAACTGTGTTGATTGCAGTTAGCGCTTAACGTGGAGTTCAGATATGCAACAGAGCATAATACACTAGTGCTGAAATGAAAATCATGGTACATTAAACACAAACACAATCATGATGCTGCAGCGAAGTCTTAAAGATTGTTCGCGTACGCAGGAACATGTTTTGAACGACCTGCAAAGAAGATGGGGTGACTTCTGGCTAGGGCTGGGGGCGATTGAAAGCCCAGAAATGCCGTGTATTATACTGGCAAGTGAAGGAAATTACTTGAATGCCGGGGAAGCGAACACCGTTGCACAACAGCAGGTGATTGTAATTGCTTCTGATATGACCACGTGCAGCACATATTAAGAGGACAGTTTATGCTTGAAGCATGCACTTTCATGAGGTTCAGCATGATGAGCGTTACAATTCATTCTGCCACGAGAGTTTAACATAATCACTTCAGTGGGATTGTTGCGGAGGTGTGGAAGAATGCACAATTGCATGTCTAACAGCCACAAGTCCACGTGACTGCCTTTGATGTACGATGCGATCACTTATGTGGTGTATGGTTTAACACGACCATATCGTAACGCATATTACAGTATATAATTGTACAGAAAATTCACTGCTGACACGTAATAACAGTTTTCTAGTGCATTGGTGGAAACATACAATGCGTGTGTGACAATGGCAGATAGAATGGCCGTAAGCAGCTTGGTAGGCCCATTGCTGAATGAGACGTTGACGTTAGGCGACAGCAAGCGGGCGAGGGGCGAAAGAAGCGTCGGTTTCCACGCTGTTATCCGACCAGCACACGCCTGTCCTGCAGTATCTTGACAGAATTCAGTGGCCCGAGGGGTGGCGCAGCAAATGCCCAGCGGGAGAGTTAGTTGAATCATACAAACATGAATCGTACCTAAACTAGAAGGCGAGTGTACAATTATGATGTACACTAGAATGCTGGTTATCCAGCGAGTTCTAACAGGCAGCAACTGCATTTCGTCAAGCCACCTCGTCGCCCCTCTTAATCGTCAACATCGTCTGTCAACAGCGCGATGGAGGTGGTTCTGTGAATTTGTAAGAATGCTACACCGTCACGACATATAAGAGTTTTCGGAACGAATTTTGCGGTTTCTATCTTCACAGGAAGCAATAGTTTTTGGGAGAGAAAACGAAAAAAAAGCTTCCTTTGAAGCCCAGGTTGAATTTCTCCAAGCCACCTCCACGACCGTCTTAATCATCGTCATCGTCCGTCAACAGCGCTGTGGAGGTGGCTCTGCGAGTTGGCCCCGGAGACTTCAGAAGAGAATCCAAGCGTGACTAATATCATTACCGGAGTAATTAGTTGATTACTTGCTTCTATGGCAACGTCGCAGCGCGCGACCGCCAAAGCTTTGTGTTGCAAGAGCCACCTCGTCTTCCGTGGGCTCGGTTAATTATGTTGAATGCCCAATTATATCCTGTTTGCGTGGGGAGATATTGAAACTGCGAGAGAGAGACCGAGATAGAAGTGCCGGGTTGTGATTGATTTAGGGACAAAAATAAACCCCTTGCGATGTAAAATATCTCCATCGTTTGTTAATTGGAACTACACTTGAGATTGCGGATGGAGTGTGGAGTTTCTAAAAACTACTATGAATTCTATCTGATGGAGAGAGTAGATTGTTATTTAAATATCGTCCACTGCTTTTAGAAATGTAAATGTATGTTGATTGTTTCATTGCACTACTTACCAACGCGAATCGCTAAATCCGTTAATAAATGAACGAACTGCTATTACATATATCTTATGAAATTCCTATTCTTTTTATGAATTTTTTTCAAGCGTTTCGGATACAATTTATTTTCAATACAACTAATTTATGAAATACAGAATTTTCAAAAAATACATGTTTTTAATGAAACGTGACCATCATCTAATTAAATGTTGTTCTGTCATTAAGTTCAATGTGCTTATTAAGATACTTTGATAACGCAGTGTAGTTAGTGACTGCTTGTTATATTTTGGTTTTCTACGTTTAAATTAATGTTTGCGAAGCGTTTACTATTTTTAAAGCAACGTTACGTGTTTTAATAATAACCTATAATATTGACATTATTATTATTATTACTTTTATTAGAAAGGTGATAATTGTTGCTAGATTTAAAAATATTTCAATTTTAAAATTCATAATGAGTTCGAACATTTAGGAATGAAACTTGTTTATAAAAATATTGATAAACTCAAATATACAAAACACACTCAACTCGAACACACTCAACATACACCAAGAAATTGGGTGTTAAAAACGAGATAATTATCGATAAAAAGACAATATTTATCTTCCGCAATGCAATTTCTTATGAATCCCGCAAGACAAACACATCATTTTGCATCAAAAGTGGAGAGATAACTCAAGGTATGAATAATATTCGTTTTTCGTGCTCTTGTTGATTCTGACAGTGCGGCAAGTTGTATGGTCGATAAGCTGCCGTCCGCGATAAGTTTGACAAAGTTTTGGCCCTCGAATTCGTTGTGGACCTCTGCTGTAAAAGCAGGCAAACTCGCCGCTAGAACATACTTGTTCACGATCGAGCGAGCAAATCCGCGTCATTCAGCGGCCACTGACGCTCTTCTGAAGGGGCTCCAGATTTCCAGAGCGCTGCGTTGCCGCGTGGCTCACAGTGGTCCAGAACCACTCAAAATGGCCACAAACGTCTTCAGCACCTTACGCCAGCAGCTTAGATGAACGTTATTGCAAGAATAAAAAAGAATAGTATATAAGGCAACAAGTTTATAATATCACGCTTTATTGCATGAGTACACCCTTTGAAAGCGAAGGAGATTAGGACCGTGCTTTCCATTTTTACTACGAATGACACCTTACATGAACTGCATACGCTACTTTTTGTGTAACAACATTATAAAATTGTTAAAAGTGATGAATGACCACTAAAACAAAAAGTTGAGCGGATAGGATAGGTATATATAATAGAGAAATTGAGTAGATATCAATAATTATTTGAGACATAAACTAGACATTCTCTTAGATACGTAACTATTGATGTAGTGGAGTTACTGTAAGAAGAAACCGCGTCGACAGGTCGGGAAATAAATGAACGTCATGCACGGCGCTGACATTGCGAGGGATAGTGATAAAGCTATTTACAAATGAGCTATCTCTAACCGACCCACTGACGAAATGAGTGCATAGACGTGCAGTTATATTGCCAGCAGTTGACAAGAAATACTTGTCAAGGCCGTCCCTTTTAAAGTAATCTCTCTATATTTCGTTGACAATTGTTACTTGTTCATATGTGACCTTACGGAAATGGATTCGTTAACCAAGGAAATAATTGATAAATTTGGTATTGTTGCACTTTCCTAAAACATCAGTAAAAAAGTTTGAAAAAATAATACGAACTCTATACACGAATTGTGTCTGCGGGCTGAATTTTCGAGTCCTGTCCCCCAAAATAAAAGAGAAGACCTAATTCCCTAGTTTAGGGAAGACCTAATTCCTAACGAATGTTTCTAATTGTACATTCTGATTACCATTATTCATTTGTGCTTTTGAATAATGTTTATGTAAATTTCTGATAATTCTTGTAATGTGGTGATTCTTTACATTGTCGCTATCCTTGTTTTGTTGTTATGAGTAAACTAAAACTCCGTTCCCTCAGCAATTATTTGATGACCTGTTATCTTATTAGTTCTATCAGAACTAGTTCAATCATCCTCCAAATTATGTACAATATTTGGATGACATACGAGGAAGACTATAATGCTGGTATACAAAATAGTTACTTATAATACGTGTGGTAAAAGTATCATTTTATTAGGAGAGTAGGAAAGGTTGGGCCATGAGGCTGATAGGCCGAGAGGCGCAATCCTACAAATAATCTTTTAACTCTTCCGTATTCATACGTATACACGAAGTAATGCACGTAGTATATGGAAAGTTATGTATTGCTGAGGAAAATAGATTTCGAGATTTTTATGGAAATACTTGTTTTGTGGTCCCATGACACCAAAATATTTGTTCTTTTCAAAACATCCGTCCGTCCGTCCGTCTGTCTATCTAGCCGTCTGTCAGTCTGTCAACACCACTAGCACCTAAACCGTACGTGCGATTTTTTTCCAAAATGAATTTCCCGGTCGATCTGACTCCACTATAGGTGCCTCGATTTTGAAAAACTTTCTTTAAAATTTGGGGGTACTTTACAAGAAGCCTCCGGACGTTTTCCAATTTTCTCAAAAATGGCTCCAATTTGTTTCTTCAGACGTTTCGTAAGGATAGTGCTTATTGAAGTCTTTAAGATGACATAAAATTGATTTTGCTGTTGTGTTTGTTTTAATTGCACAAATTTTTTTTAGATATCTCTCACGCCTTTAATATTACTGATTTTCAGCGATTTGTATACATAACTGCATTTATGAGTTGAAGTTCTTCAAATGAAGTTTTTCGAAGATCCAAAAGATTTTTGTGAAAAAGGGTTTAAAATTATGCATTTATGGTAACACTAAGCGCCATTTTCTTAAGAACGGCTCCAAAGTTTCTAAGTTCTCCAAAGTTTTCTAAAGTTACTCTTATTAATATTCTTAAAGTAAGATTTCGATTTTACCATTAGAAAATCGTGAAATGGAGTCAATGTTTTTGAAAATTGTGCTTTGAGCGGCAATAGATGGCAGCTGGCAAGAGGATGGGGCAAGACCGTAAAACTATCCCAGAAAAAAGAAATCAGAAAACTAACTACTATGAGAAAGTATGTGCCATTCTGTAGCACCACTTGTTTACCACGTGTATCACACACTATTTTACGCAGCCTTAATGACTTTTATTTTATTTCATTTGAAGAGCACAAATAATTTGCTTCTGTGCCATACTACATTAACTTCAGTAGCAGCTGATGTCAGCCGAAAAATATTTACTTTACACTTTCTCGTATAAATTACCAAGTAATGTACGTAGTATAGAGAAAATTATGTTATGCTGCGGAAAACAGATTTCTAGATTTCAGAGGAAATACACGCATGAAGGTCGTGATACCTAAAAAGGTAGAAACCTGCGGGGCTGCGCCATCTTCGACACGGTCTTACTGAGCGTCTTCTAACGCGTCTGATGTTCGTAATTGTTTTTATGCCACTTTTGTTGTTCATTGTATACGATGCGACCACAATGAACGCTTTTCGTTGTGTCCTAAAAATGAAAAAAAAATCCAATCTCTTTTCTAATACTTTAATTTTTCTTTTAATGACCCCTAAGCCTACACCTTTTCACAACCCTTAAACGTTTAATTTTATCCGTTTGTATGTGACTACTAGGGGACAGATTTTTATGACCTAAAAATTGCCGAAAATGATCAATAAAATGTTCTTAAATGCTTTAAAAATGCTCTAAAACAAAGAAAATTGACCACCTGATCAAAACCACTTCAGATGAACAAGTGCAGCTTTTGGATTACCTACTACCTTAGATTACGTAGTACTCACAACAGCAGGCATTGCAATATACAAGCAAAGAAATCGATTAGGGTACGTCATGAATACTCTGGTGAACATTTGTTGCACCTCATAATGTTTGAAGCAAGTATCATTAAAATGATATAAAATTCTATGAAATCATTGGAAAATGCACTAAAAATTACGTAAATAGTTGAAAAATTACTTATTAGTCGAAATGGAGGAAAAATGCCATAAAAATTTATCATAAAAATGGATCATTTGGTTTCGTCATAACATAAAATGAATTTTGCCTAAACGGCATTGTCCTAAAGTGAAAAGATAAACATGACATTTCATTAAAATCCGCATCCTAGTGACTACATTGTTTCTTTGTCAACGAGTACCACGTACATCCGTATAGCGAAACAGGCCCTGCCGTTCTCTTCCAAAATTTCATTTAGGATTTTGGTTTTTGCATGAGCCGTTTTCGGCCCACTTCCGTCGAATGTTCTCGGCGCCGCACTGCCAATCGCGCGTTGACAGCGGATCAGGAACGGCGCCTGTTTGCTGTGTCAATTAACCGCGAAGCTCAAACGGTCAATCTGGCCCGAGTCCACGCTTAATCTCTGTGCCCAGGTGCGCCCCGCGTTACAGAGGCGGGCAGGCGGGCAGGCCTCTGTGGCAACAAGCGTTCGGTTGCAGTGGCGGCCGGGGCCGGCAATGGCGAGCGGAGGGGGGTGGGTGACGTCGGATGCGGTGGATAGCGGTGGGCGTAGTGGGGCGGATCGTAGGCAGTTGGTGACGATATGGCACATTGCGAGAGCTGGTCAGCTGTGGGAGGTTGATCGATTGCTAGTGGTTCTGCGATGACAGACGATGATCTTTCTCCTCTGGATGGCGAGATCCGAGACGACCTACCGTCGCCTAGTAGGGTTTCCCCAACCAGGTTCTTCCCACCAGTGGGGCACCGCCCCAGCCGGGACAATGTCTAGCTTCTTATCAGTTTTCCGCCATGTGTGGCAGTGTAGGGTATCTGTGTGTGAAAGTAAGGGTGACAACAAGAAAGAAGAAGGAAAGCGTGCAATTCCGGGCCTGTTTGTGAAGGTACTGCTCCATCATTCGCCTGCCGTTGATCGAATAAACCACGAAAAAGTGCCTATCAGAGCAGACGACCGCTAGAATTCCCCTCTAGGCAGCGACTGAACTCGACCTAGCTAGGAAGCAAAAATCCTACCTCCACCGTCGGGACTCGCACCTAGGACTTCCTGGTCGGAGGCACTGCAGTGTCACCGGTTGACGCCCTGAGCCACTTCTCCAGGTACGTCGTCTCTGGGAATCGTGGGCAGTTGGTGCAAAAAGCGGGGTGGGAAGCGCCATGGGACAGCGGGAGAGGTGGACAGTGGGAAGTGCAGGTGACTGGGTGGCGGCAGAGAGCGGAGGACAGACAAGGTCTAGCAAATGGGGGAGGAAGGAGGAGGGAGGACAGAGGCTGCAGGGCGACGGAGAGAGGAAAGTGCACGGAGAGCGGCTGCGCGGTGGCGGGCGAGCGAAAGCGCAGGGTGGTGAGCAGCGGCGATAGTAGCGAGCGGCGGTGGGGATGAGATCAAAAGCGGGGGCAAGTAGCAGGGGAAGTGGGCATCGACGAGGAGTGACGGGTAGCGGCGGTGGGTGTCGAATTGCAGCGGTAGTCTCCGAGCCGCTTCTGTGGGTAGTGAGGGGCGGCGGTGATGGCTGGAGGTTGTGGAGGATGGCAGCGGTGGAAGCGATGGGTGGCATGGGGCGGCAGGGCCGGCGACGGAAGGCAGGAGAGGCGGCGGTGAGGGGTCTCAGGTGTGGCGGTGGATGGCGAATTGCGGCAGTAGGTTGCGAGTCGCTTCTGCAAGCAGGGAGCGGCGGCGGTGACGGCTGCAGGTGGTGGTGGGTGGCAGTCGGTGGCAGCGGTGGGTGGTGGGAGGCGGCGGGGAAGTGCCGTGGATCAAAAGTGGGTGGTGGCTGGTGACGGAGGGTGGCGATGGATGTCAGGAAAGGCGGCGGTGAGAGCTCTGAGGTGTGGCGGTGGGTTGCAAATTGCAGCGGTAGGCTCCGAGGCGCTTCTGTGGGTGTGAGCAGCGGCGGTGATGGCTGCAGATGGTGGTGGCTGGCAGGCGGCGGCAGCGGTGGGTGGCGGGAGGCGGCGGGGATAGCTAGTGATCAAAAGCGGCCGGTGGCCGGTGACGGAGGGTGGCGGCGGCGGTAGCGGTGGACGGAGAATTGCGGCGGTGGGTGGCGAGTCGCATATGTGAGCAGCGAGCGGGGGCGGTGATGGCTAGAGGTGGTGACGGATGGCGAGCGGCGGCGGGAGATGGTGAAAGGAGGCGAGAGGCGACTACCGTCGGTGGTCTGTGCTAGCGCTTACCCGAAGAGGAAAGTGCGTTTGGCGAGGGAGGGAGAATAAATTGATCGACGCGTGTCGAAGCTCCACAGCGAGGCGCGTTATCTCCCTGAGCCGTTTGCCAACCGTCCGGCGCCACTGCGCTGGGCTTCGGGATATGTGCTATCGATTATTTTGCGTTATTTGCACTCCTCAGTATGTTAGGTTGGTCAAATGTCACTTTTGACTTGGGAAAGCGATCTGTAAACAAGGGTGACAGCAGTAAGAGTTATACACGAAGTGCGATTAGCTTGCATAATATTGAGAGCTTACTATGTTGAATGTTTTTATTTGCTTAACTTTTAGATTGGTTCTTTGATTTTTAATAAATAGTATTTAAAGTAACAAGGTATTTCTCACCATTGCAGGGAATAACTTGAGGTAGTTTCTTGAATTCTATTGAACATTGTAATTACTTTTAACGTGTTAGTTTTACAAATATTTTTTTATTTCTTACATGCTACATATCTATTGTAGAGAAAGCTCTGTAGTGCTGCAAGAAAAACGGCCATTTTTTGCCAGAAAAATTTTTATTCAATTTTGATAAAGAAAGCGAATATTTCTTGATACTAGATGCAGTAAATTTCCGCGGGACACGTTCTTCTGAATTCACGTTTTGTGGTCCTGATTGACCGAAAAAGTGTTTCATGACACATGTCCCTCTGTCTTGTCTTTGTATTGCATAGTATTTGACCTCTTTTTTTCCTTTTCTATAATATTATTAAAGTCATATTAAAGATATACTACTCAGGGGACCGAATGACTCAGAAAATGTGAAGAAGATCGAACTGAGAAAATAAGTTCTTAGGACAATTTTAAGTATATTTTTGTTAAAACTACTTGCATAAGCATAAAAATACTTTAGAAATATATAAATAGAGTATGATTTGCAAAAGAAACGAATATATTTGTTCAGAAAGAAATTTAACCAAGAAATTAAAAAAATCCGTCGAATTGTGTAAATTGGGTACTTTGTTATGTGCTCATTGTACATACATTCACACATACACATATAATATCCTCGATCATGTTTTCATATCATCATATTTTCAAAAACGCTCAAACGCCATTTTCTCAATGCATTGTTTAATATAACGTAGAATTAGTTTTGCTATATTCCATATTTACTGTTCTTTAATATTCTTAAAATAATATTTCCGTTCTAGTGTGCCGACAAATTAAGAACATTTTTAAAAAAACGTGCACATTGGTCGGCGATAGATGGCAGCTGGTAAGAGAAAGTGGCAAGTCGGAATAGCTAGCAGAGGCCAAAGGAAGTAGAAAACTAATACGGGGGCGGGTAAGTGTGTGCCATTCTGTTTCACCACTAACTGGAACTCTTTTTTTGGCACGTTAATTCTATATTTGTTTTTGTGCATGCTATGTTCATTTTATTCAGTAATATGTTATATTTTTCGATCTATTCAATTCTAAAACTGTTTCAATTAGAAAGCAGAGTGTAGTTTCAGTTACTTTGCATTTTAAGACAATGCCTTTTAGTATAAAGTATGATTATACGTTTGACAAAATGAAATAAACCATTTTTATACATTAATTTTTATTTTTCGTCGATTTAGACTAATAAATCACTTTTTACCTTTCTCCGTCATTTATAACATATATATCGCTGGCTTTATCAATTTTAATATCTTTTTAATGGTACTTCCTTGAAATAATAATTAAAAAATGCAACAAATATTATTTTTAGAATTCCTGAGTAGCCTGTACGATTCCTTGACCAAAGATATTTTTGATTAAATTATGAAAACCTAATGAGAATTTAGTGTAAATATAGTTCATCTCACACTATCTCAATTTCAGCTTGCACTTTTTTGCTCAAAATATTAAGTTATGTCCCAACATTCTATGCCATTTTTCAACTACATTTATTGCTGTAACATGGAAGTTTTCTGAATCACGTCATTCAGTTGTAGACCTTTGAATGATGTCTTGCACTTATATTTACAATCTGGGAAACTGTTGAATAGTAACACCAAAGAGGAGTGAACGTTTCGGAAGGACTGTGTTGCCACTGTCTGCCTGTCTATGGCGACAGCCCGCGTACGGGCCAGGGCCTAGCAGCAACGTCCCGACCTCGCAGCCATGGGTTACGGGGTACGTGTGGTTAGAACGAAGACTTCGTGCATTGCCACTAGTTTTTATTATTCTAGGAGAACAACCGAATTACGTTGTTTGTGACATATTATTTATTTAAATAATGTTTTCTTTAAGAAAGTCGTAAAATTGTTGTACCTGGTGCATCACAGTCAGTACAATCATCAGTTCATATATAATACACACGATATTGTAAACATACAAACCCGAAATACAAAGCTATTGTTCCTGTTACGAACTGGTTTGCAGTATCCCCACTGAAGCAGTGTCTTAAACCTGTAGATACGAGCAGTATTTTATTAACCCCGAACTGCCGGTCCTAAAAGCCCTTTCTATCGCACTGCCGATTAGAGGCAAAGAGAAGAGAAGTTATTGGCCATAAAATGTTTTTCGTTCTTGTGCAGATAAGAAGGTCGGAGACTGGCAAGAAAATTAATTCGGAGCGCCGGGCAGCGGGCCACGGCGGAACTGGCGTGACTGGGCCTCTTCTTGTTGCTCTCCTTGGCCCTGCCCGCCCTCGCCTCCACGCCCACCGCGCCGCCCAACTTCATTGTCCTCTTTCGCCTTCCACTTTCGCCCCCCTATTTCGCCGCTCAGTTCTGTCGCCCTATTGCGCCTCGCACTTTCACCGCTCTTTGCTGCCTTCTTTCGTGACCTTTTTTGTCCACCACTTTTGCGACCCTCTTTCTTCGCTCTGTTTCGCCATTCTCATTCGACACCTCATTTTGCCGCCCTCTTTCGCCTGTCCCTTTGACTTACCTATTTTGTCGCCTTCTTTTGACGCTCTGTTTCTCTGCTAGTTTTCGCCGCCCTTTTCCGTGGCCTCAGGTTGCCGTTTGGGCACATTCTGGCTTTGATGTAAAGTCGACAGTGCTCAGAAATCAAAGTACAATTTCGGCGAATTTCTTGATTTCCCTATAGCTTCAGTTGTCTTTAATTAACGTTTTGATATTTATCCATTCTTCTTCTACATCATCTGTCACTAGTGATGGTACCTGGAAGGTGGAAAGAGAAATGGAGGCCAAGGTGAAGGGCGGAGATGTAAAGTGTGTGTGAGAGTGAGATGGAGTGTGAGATGGCGGGAGAGGGGGTGGATGAAAGAGAAAAGTG
Organism: Gryllus bimaculatus; assembly: GCA_017312745.1. Lineage (NCBI taxonomy): Eukaryota > Metazoa > Arthropoda > Insecta > Orthoptera > Gryllidae > Gryllus > Gryllus bimaculatus. The sequence continues at coordinate 1,779,386 of BOPP01000133.1, forward strand.
GAGGAGAAGGGTTAAAAAGAGTATGTGATGATGGTTGAGGTGCAGTGTGGGGTGGAGAGTAAGATGAAGGATGATGCGGAAGGGATGGGCGAGTCAGTGGTGGAGGGTATGTGTGGAGGACGACGTGGGGGTGGAGAGTAGATTGTTTGATTACTAGAGATTCCGGGTGTGTCAACTGCAATTGTCATTAGTCTTTAAGTGTAGTGCATGTTTTCCCTCTGTAAGTAGTGGTGAATATGCACCCTAGATGGCGGGACCGGGCGCCCACCTTTCGTCGGCTAGCGAAATTTTCCTCATGCAGGAATCTTCCACCAGCGAGACACTGCCCCAGGCCAGAACAAGCTCCTGACCAGTCTCTTGGCATATGGGATAGTGTAGTCCTTGTAAGTGTTTGAAAGAGGTAGGCTAGGACAACGAATGGGAAAGAAAGATCGCTCTTGGTCCGTTGGCCATTTGTTAGGATACTGCTCCGCCTGGTATTGATCGGAGAAGCCTCAGAAAACTACCTATCAGAGCAGCCGGCTTCTAGAATTGAATTGAATTTGCCTTATTTTACGTGGCGAGACTCGGGCCTCCAGGCCCGCTCTTCCGTCTGACCACGCAAATTTTGCTACGATCCTTTCACCAACTAGGAGAGAAAGGAGGTATTTCTTGCGCGAGAAACAGGCGATTTGAATTTAGCTCAGAGGCGTCATTTAGGCTTGAGGATCTTTTACATGCAAGTAAATCTACGAACATGGGACAGCCGTCTTTACTTCCCCTCCGAAGGAAGACGTACGAAGGATTTTTTTCGCCCTTAAAAATCCACGGCCACGCTAACCGTTACACCATCGCCGAATTCCCCTCCAGACAGCGACAGAACTCCTAGTTATCCTAGTTATCTAGCTAATGTCAAAAATCCTGCCACCGTCTGGACTAAGACCTCCCGGTCAGAGGCACAGCAGTGACATCAGTTGATGCCCTGAGCCACCTCTCCCTGTGTGGAGAGTGGAAGCAAGGTGGTGCCGGTACGACGCGACCTGAGAGTGCTACGACAGGCCAGGGACCGGAGGGTTGGCGGAAAGCAGCGAACGAGCGTGTGTGCGTGCGCGCGCGCGCGCGCGTGGGCCCTGGGGGGGGGCGCGTGGCACGTGGGCGCAGGCACGCCGCGCGCGTGGCCGGCGATCCGCGTCGGCCACAACGCACGCTACCCGCGCTGCGTCGGTCTGAGCGCTGGCGGCCGGCCGGCGGGCGGATGCCACCGCGTGCGACGGAATTTGAGCCACGCGCGCCCACCCGCCCGCCCACCAAACCACTCGCCCGCCCGCCCGGGCCGAGCGAAAGCAAGCTGTAACTGCCCCGGTTGACGCTGACCCGCCTTGGCACAGTGGGTCGTGGAACATTAAACAGTGGTGATTGAACGAAGTATTGAATGTGGGAGCGTCAACTACTACGATCATTAGTCCCGTAAGAGTAGGGCAGGTTTTTATCGCGGGAGGTAGTGGTGATGATTTTCCCCTCTGGTTGACGAGATCCGGGGCCGACCTGCACGTCGGTTTGAGTTTTCTCCAACCAGGTATCTCCCACCGGCGGACCAACACCTTCCCGACTTTCCCGAAGTCACCAACTAGTCTCCCGACATGTGTGATGCTTTACTGCATGTCAGTGTACATGTGTGTGAATAACGAGTGGGGATAGGACAAGAAAGAGGAAGGAAAAATTGGCGCGTTTGGTAAAGTACTGTTCCGGTATTGGCGGTTATGTTGTAGACCAGACAAACCACAGGAAACTACCGATCAGAGCAGGCGGAACTAGAAGTCTCCTCCAGACAGTGGATGATTTCGACCTAGCTATATACTAATTAGTGTCGGAGTTTCTGCCACCGTCGGGACTTAAACTCTACGACCTCCCAGTCAGGCACTGCAGCAGCATCAGTTGATGCCATCTTTGCCGCTAGCATTGATAATACAATGCATGGCTCTTCTCCATCGTAGTAAGGAACGTGAATGTATCGGGGTGCCCTACAGCGAGAACGTCGCGAATCACAAATCGGTGTGGCGTCTAATTTATAATTTGAAATTTTTAAAGCGCCATAGATTGGTGCGTGGGAAGCTTATTAGCTTCACGTGGTACGATAAACCTGGTTCGATTCCCGGTCGGCCAAAAATAGTGTTGTAGCTTTCTTTTAAAATAGTCTCAGTAACTGTAGCTATATGACGAAGAAAACCTAAAGCGGACAAAGTTTGCTTGTGACGATAAAGGGAATAAGTTATGTTCGTCATGTGTCTCTCTGCTAGAAAGTGTGGAAATTAAACTAAGCTCAGTCATGGGGGACACTCTTAGTTCGCCTACAAAATCTGACAATCAACCCCAAATGCTAATTACAAATGTTGATGCTAATTACTAATTTTTGAAGCGACTGCTCGACACCCTGTCCCTCACGTCGGTGTAGCCCTTGTGCTCCTGTTGTAGAATGTTCTTGTCACTTGAGAATCGCGAAACCCACGGACCTATCGCTTCTTCGTCACACCACACAAAAAGGGCAGATCATAAGCCCATAACATGCGGCAATGTAAGAACCCTGCCTCGCTAAATCTGGAGGCAAGCAAAGGATTTTGAAATGGTGCCGTCCCAAGTAGAGTTCGCATTGCTCTGATAGAAGCCCCTGCGCTGCCCGAACAGACCAACAAACGAGGGACTATAATGGGAAGGGTTACGCAGCGTGGGTGGGACAGTCCACATTTTTTTTTAGAAAAAAAAATCCTTTATTTGCGTAACAGTGTTGACCTTGAGTTTTCCTTCGTGAATATATGTCAGTCGTGTATCAAGTGGTATGCTATTCCTTTCAATCCGTATCGACGACGGAGCCGTTAGTATCAGAGGTTCCCAGGTGATAATCCATCCAGGGACCTGCGGCGTCTCGAGCTCTTTAACTTCTATATCTTCACGGAGCTTGGTTAAGAAGTGTGACTACCGACTCATCCACCTTGCCGCGACTCACAGATTCTCTGAACTGATTGTCTTGTTTTAATAGTGATATATTTTTCTTCTTCCTTTTTGAAGTACGAACAATCAATATGTATATTGCTGTTAGAATTTTTAACTACTCATTTCAAATGATTAAAATATTTATTACATGGTTAAATACAGTAATGGCCTAAATAAATTACACAGCATATAAATTTAAGGTGTGTCATTTTAACTATATTAATAACGATTTTCCATTTTAGCTGGAGAAGGAAACAAACTGTTTCCTTCTCCTGTAGGTTTCCGTGGCCGGAGTTTGTGATATCTAGGCTATCCGGGACGAGCCGCGTTACTGACATGGTGGCTAACGTTTCGGCCAGCGTATTGTGGCCTTCCTCAGACTACGCACTGAGGAAGCAGTACGCTCTGAGGAAGCAGTACGCTCTGTGAAAGGCCACAATTTGCTGGCCGGACCGTTAGCTACCATGTCAGTGACGGGGCTCGTCCCTGATAGCCTAGATGTCACAAGGAAACAAACTTTTTCCGAAAGGTTGTAATAAATGTTTTAACTATGTAATACGTATTGCAACCGTGTAATAAATATTTTAACGGCATGAAAGGCATAAATAATTTTAACAATAGCATGAACATTGATAATTTAAAAAGAAAAAGATTCCAACACATTGCAAACCATGCCTACGCGAGGCTCAAACCTGCGTGCTGGCAAACCGAGCTCAATACTGCACTCGTGCGGAGCACCGTTGGCCACCGGGCGAGCTGTCTGGAAAATTATTTCCTAGGTGTGGATAAATTCGTTTATGGTCTGAAAGATCGGTTCACTGATTCACTTCCTAATAAATGTCGTAGGTTTTGTTTACAATGTTTCCCCCGTTTGAAACATTTTGGCCCAGTGTGCGTCACACCGGCGAGAGGGAATATTCAGACCAGCAGTACTGCAGGTATTTGCCCTTCGCTTGTTTCACTGGGTCTCAATTGTGATAATTTGTAGCGCAAAATATCCTGGGAGCCCAACAATATTCGTGTGCGTGAATATTTCCATGTGAAATAAAAGTACATGGTAGTTTATACTCTCTTGCAAGTATACAAGAATTCTAATGTTACAAGAATATTATTTTAAAAAGCTGTGGAATAAGATACTATGCTGTTAACTAGCTCATTTCTTAGGAAGGAAGATTCCACACTTTACTTTCTTACGTTCTCACTTACTTGCATTTTGGAGTATATAGGACGTTATGATGTGAGACAGGAATTGAATGTTTGAGCATTAAAACACTATTGTGTTCATTAATGTAAACAAAAATTACTTTTAACTTTTTTGTACCCTTTTCACATGTAAAATTCATGTAAAATAACTAAAAAGTTTGTATGGATTCTGAAATCACTTTAACTAACAAACAAGGTCTAAAGGGGTCTAGGGTCTAAAGTAATGCTGCATTGAAAGATGTGTTATTTTTGTTGTCAATATAATAATACATTTTCAATTGAGTGCGTAACACTTTGGTTAAGGAAAACGAGGAAATACAAATTTCAAAGAAGAATGACACTTGTAAAATCTCAAAATAACGCGTGTGCATACAACTGGAGTGTTCGTGCGACAGGAAAACTACGGAAGCAGCTTTTATAGGAACCACACGCCCCGTTAAACATGAATACCAGCAAGTTAACACTTTCGGACAGATACAAGCCGACATACTCTTCATATTTCTTCCTCTTCCTATGACGAGCATGCTCGTGTGGTTTTGGAAGGTCTGTACCCTGCATTCTTACAATCCTACATCACACCTAAACAAATGTTTCAATCCCACGCCCGCCTTCTCTGTCCGTCTTCGTACGCCGCCATGCCGTCTACAAGTTTTCCCGCTCGAGGTATTACCTCAATGGGTCCCGGTATTTCCCTCGACCGAGATACAAGCTTTAGGCTTCGTTTTTACGTGGTAATACAGTAACATTGCCAGCATCTGGCGTTGAACTCAAGGGCATCCAGGTCGACCTTACTACAAATGAACCTGACGTTGCTCCACACACGCACCGCCCAGACGAACCGCGCACTCCGTTCGCCCCGTCCGTGGCCTCGTCGCAGACCTTTTGCCGATTGTTTTAATTTGGATCCCTTTGACTGATGTGCTGTGGTAGAATTCTGATAGATCCGCGACGTAGCCGTTTGATGTCGCATCACGGGATCGGGGCGCGAGGTGGGCTGGGGCCGGGGACGTGGGCGTGCGTGGCGTGGGAGCGTGGCGGGGCGGGCGTGGCGGTGCGTGGCGGGCGTGGCGGCGGGGCGGGCGTGCGCGGGTAGCGTGGCGGGGCGTGGCCGGGCGGGGCGGGGCGGGCGGGGCGGCGCGGTGCGGGAGGGGCCGGCGGCGGGGAATGACGGAGGACCCGGCGCGGAGAGGCAGGGCGGGGCGGGTCTGGATCGCGTCGCACGCAAGACGCGGCAGCACAGGAGTGACGCGATGCGTGGGGGGGGGGCGGGTGTTGCGAGCTGGCGCGGTCCGCTGCGGCCGGCACGGGAGGGCGGGAACGCAGCAGAGGCGTGATGGCAAACGTGGGGCGTGAACGCACACGAACGTCTCATTGGACGAGAGTCCTTATGTCGGAGCTAGAATATCGAGGTCAGGTTTCGCGAAACGACATGGAGCAGGATGGCTTAGAGCAGGATGGCGTAGGCGAAAGGCGTAGGACGGAGGCGGAGGGCCATGATGAGCCAGGGCAGTGTGGCGTAAAAGCAGGATGGCCGTAGGCAAGAATGGCGTAGGCGGATGCGGGCCCATGATGCGCAGGGCAGTGGAGGCGTAAACAAGGTGGCGTAGGACAGATGGCGGCTCACGACGACGTTTGGAAAGGGACGCTGAGGGCCTGTGTGAAAGCGAGGAATGAGCCGGAAGTGATATGTAGGAGCGGCGAGGGTGGGACAGCGCGGAGGGGCTGTAATGTCGGGCCAGGCTGCGGTCTCTGGGTCTGGAAAGCCGCTAGAAGCGGCGGGTGACATCAAACCCTCGTGGCGGCCCTTGCGGCATGTAGCTGCCGCCCGTGACCTCGGACGCTTGCTTCTTCGGGGCTGTTTCCATCGCACAAGGCTACGCGGGAAACCGGTCGACACGTAGCAGCAAGAACGCTGTGACCTCAAGGGCAAATTCTGGGGATCAGACGTGCAGTAAAAAGGAGCAAGGACTCGACGTGCGGGTCATTTTAATAGATTTATTGCTATTGATTGGGCGCGTCAACGGCTGACGGTCATTATTTCCTAAGTGTAGTTGCGTTTTGTTTTTCTTCTTGAGAGGTGCAGAATCTTTCCCAGGCTGAAATAGTGAATCCAACACACATCGTCGCTAGCGGTTTCCCTAATCAGATATCCTCCCACACGCGCACCCGCCCAACAGCCGCGACAATCTGTAAGCTCGTGGCGTCTCCCCAAGTACCTTTCAGAAAATAGAAAATACAATATTATTATATTAGTTGTGTATTTATGCACAGAATGTCGAGTTAGAGTAGAAAACATTACGGTCCGTCTTCACGAAGCCTTGTTAAAAAAAATAACAAATATTTTAATTTATGATTTGTAACTATTTCCTTCATTCATCTCATGCCTGAGGCGTCGTGTCTCGGGAAAACTAAACTATATATCCATTCTATTGTATGAAATCTCACTTCTTTTAGGTGCTCTAACATCTCTCTTGTCTATAGTTCCATCTAGTATGTTTAAAATTTCCCGGCGTCTCATTTGAAGAAACTCATACCTGGGTATGCAATTCATATATTTATTCTTTTTTGTTTCCGTTTGTAAACGTGTATGAACATTTATAAAATAACATTTACTTGAACATAGTGCTAGCATATGATAAATCTGAATATGTACATATTTCCAAGTTTCTTCACATTTTGCTAAAATATATTATCCTGGGTCTCGCAAATAGGCGTGTTTACTTCTTATAGAATAATTCCGATATCGTTGGTAATCAGTATCCATGTATTAATTGAAAAACATAAAGGTGAAAGTGATTAAAATTTTGGTCGACAGCAAAATCCATCTATCGTAAGTGGCAAAACACTGTTTCATTGTCGGTCACCGTTAATATCATTCATATAAAAAATGTCTCTAATGAAACATCGCATCTTCTGCGACCTATCGGACGCTGAAAAATTCCCTCCGAACCAGAAGGAATTCGGAACATTTCGATATCTAGCCCACCAAGGCGTTTTTTGGTCCCCCTAATTCCTTTACACGACATCCTCACTGTCCGCACAGTAACCACCTCCTGATCGCTGCCCTCCTCGGCCCCGGTCGCCGTCGTCACATCGGTCGCGAATCCTGCATTTCCCCAAGACTTCCCCCAATCACATCGTCGGATCCTTTTACTCGCTGCCGCCCCAACTCCTCCCCCACCTCCAGTTTCAGTTTCCGTCGACCCCGCCCCCTCTCGGCCTCGTTCCCGTCCCTGGGCCTCCGGTTGCCCCCCCCCCCCCATTCCACGCCTTCTCCACAGTCTTACCAGCTGCCGACCCACGACACTCCCATAGCCCCTCCCCCGTCCCTTCGCCCCCCCCGCTGTGCAGCTCTCGCTCTCTCCACCTCCCGTGCCTACCCCGCCGCATCTTCCCGCCCGCTACCTGTGTCTTCCCCCAGTGGCTCCCGTCTTTCTCCGGCCGTGCTACCAATAACCTTATTCACACCACACCCCACCCCACCCACCTTGACACCTCCTTCCCCATGTCCATCGCTCTCTCACCCACGCCTTCCCAGGCTCTACCACCTTCATGCAATACTCGCACTACTGCATCTGCCGCCACCACCGCCTTCACCACCCTCAACAGTCCCACCGCCCCTCTTTTCCCCAACCACCGCGCTGCCCCCCCCCATGGTTCCTTTTTTCTCAAACCCTGCCATCCTCCCGGCCCGCCACAGCCATCGCTGCCCCACCACCCAGGTTTCCCATAATCCCTGCCGGCCTCCACCCGTAAAGTTCACCCGCCGCCTCCACCATCTCCTCGTTGCCCCCGAACCCCCGAACTCCTACTGCCACCCCCTCGACCTCCATCCCCACCCCTGCCGTCTCACGGCATCCTCCTCCCCCGAGCCCTTGACGCCCACAACCGGCCTCCGTTGCCCCCTCCGCGCCTCCGCGGTCTGCCTCGTCTTGATTAATCAGAGCCTTGTCTTGGCGACTGACATCAGTGAGCGGCGCGCGGCGGCGAGCACCCCCGCCCCGCTCAATCCCTCTTCCCTAAACAGCCAGAATAAATTATTCGCTAGAGCTACTCCCTTGTCACTCCTCAGACGGAATTACATCGGATAGTCGTGCAAGGTTGGCCTTGTGACTGTGACGTAAATTATTTGCGGGTAAGGGGTGGGGGTGGGGGGGGTTAGTGCGGGACGACCTTTCTCGGAGACATTAAGTAACTTCAATTCGTAAAATGCACTTTAAGCTTCATTAATATTGTGGTAGCATAATTAAATTACCGCGAGTCGCGGTCGGTAATCAATCTGCTTAAGTTCTAATAGTCGCTCGCACGCCAGGTGCGGGAATGACTTTAATAAAGCGATTATTCTTCTGAAGCGCTCGGAATGATTGTGCTGGCGCCCGCGCTTCGCAGGGCGGGGGCGGCGGGGGGGCGGGCGGGGCGAAGTTGTAATTTGGCGACGTGCGTTCCGCGGCGCGGAGATACCCCGCGTCTCGTGCCGGGCGCGGAGGGGCGCGTCCACTTCAAAGCCGTGAGATATTCGCGGAATCCAGGGTCTTATCTCCATACATCGTCCGGAGCCAGCCGGCGCGGCGCGGCGTCTGCCGGCGTCTCGCCCGGGGCCACGAGGAGGAGGAGGACGGCGAGGACCGGCGAGGATCCGACGGAGGGCGCGAGACAAGGAGGACGCGTGTAAGCGCAGATCGAGGGGATTGGACCCAATCCCCCGGGGAAGAGCCTGGGTTTCCAGGGCCGGGCTGTTTCACAATATTATGCTAAGGCAAGGCCTTATCCGACAAGCCATCGCACTCGCCTCTCAATCTGCAGCGGTGTGTCGGCGGTGGAGGAGGAGATGGTGGTGGCGACCGTGGCCGTGAAGGCGGGGGTGGCGGCGACATCATGACGGAGGCGGTGGCGGTGGTGAAAGCTGTGCGAGAAGAAGTGGTGATGGTGGTAAGGGCGTCCGGGGTGGAAACAGTGAAAGTGGGGACGGCAGTGGCTGTCGGAGGAGGTAGCGGCGGTGGTGGCGGCGAGGGCGCCGGGAGCGGGAACGGCCATGACGATAGCGGGGGCGGTGGGGGCGGCGATAGAAGCGGCTTCCACACACCATCGCGCCGCTGGCCGTCGCTTCGGCACTTCCGCTTTTGTCTTTTATCTCTCCCGCCACCGCCGCCCACGCCGCCGTCTTCGTTGCCTCCGCCGCCGCTGCGCGCCCTCGCAGCGACCCGACGTCGTACCTGGGGGATATTACTTCATTTCGACGCCGGGCGAACGCTACCCACGTGCTCTTTGATCGTGAGAGGAAATTTAAAATTATAATTCCTAACGTACGAAACTAATAAATACTGTACGCTTTCGAAATATTAAATTCAATACAAAATAAACATGCCAATAGAATATGTTTTTCCGTAATAATTATTTAATTTACTATGTATTTCGCTTAAAATAACATTTTCAAATTTCCTGAAATAAATCGGTATTATATGTTTTAAAATAAATAACAATCGTCTTTTTGCCTCAGCGATTCGTAATATTGACAGTTTTTCGAACTTTCAAACAATGTTAAGTAAATATGCAAATGATGCGTAAATTTATAGTATTTCCATCGGAAATATGTAACTTATGCGCAAACCTCTGAAATTTTCGATTGTGCTACATGTATGCACTGCTTCCTCTCCTATATGTCGGAGGCCCACCGTTCTATTAAAGCATCTTTAAGTGGACCGAATTGATTATAATTAAATGTGACAGGTTTATAACTATCCAGGAAGTTCTGACACCTCGAAATACAGGTTTGAAAGAGCTTGGGTGGCGGTATGTGGATGCATGTATTCATACAACATAAGAATCTCTTTCGATAATCCATCTGTACGACCTCATATGCGGATTCTGACTAACTAAGGTTCGCCACTTCATCAGTAGTCACTCGTCGGTTATTTAGAATCAGGTCATGGGCTTGCTCAATATTGAAATCAATAGGGAATGACGCTAAACATCTTGCTCTTTTCTGATCCCACATGCAATCTTGTGTGTTTCATGTGTTCAGAATTTATTTTCACAAAAGTTTTAGAGTCATTAATGAGCTTTTGGAATCTCCAGACACATCCTTCAGAATATCGTGATATTTTTCTTCGGAAAGCCGTTTGACTCCTTTTGAATGGTTCAATCCGTTTGTTAACTCAAGGGAAATAAAATATACCCTCATTGTGCTGAAAGTCTTCTATAAACATTGACTCTAGGAACATTTTCAGATCACAAAAATGGAATATGAAAGCCAGTTCTTTTTTCTGTAAATGGAGAATGGTGCTGCTAAGTGTATATCGTAACAATTCAAACGTTAGGTGACATCTCTGAAACGTACCACAACCAAAGTAAACGGTATCATCGTAAGCCCGGGAAATGCACTATCCTGTAGTCAACCTACAGACAATTAGAAGAAAAGTGCAGATACTTATTAACTTCCCCTTTTACTTCCTTGCCTCTTGTTATATTGTCCCCCTCTCACAAGTTTCCACCCACATTGTATTTCACCACTTCTGCGTCTTAAATGAGAAAGAAGAATTACGTATTACATGGTTCGCTAACTGAAGGAAGAACTAACAGAAGTAACAGCACAGTACCGAGTTAAATCGAGCCTCTCTTCGTCTTCTCCTTCTGCTTCTTCTTCTCTTTCTATTTCTTCTCCGTCTATTTTTTCTTCTTCGTCTTCTTCTTTCCTTCTTTTTCCCCTCAGTGCCACCGCTAATATTAATGTCGCTTGACAACTGCAGCAGCACGAAAACATAGAACGCGTAAATGTCAAGCAGGTTTCTTAATAAAACAGTTGATAGACAGCAGCGATTCGGGACTGTGTGCTAATATTATTAACCGATAATATAAAATATAATAAAATTCGTCATTCTGAAACTGTTTGTCTTATAACTTTCTTTCAGAGTGTCTGTTTTTCGTATGCAACTGACATTTTTGTCATGTGACTGCCCATCTTCTCCTTCTTGAACTACGCTGACTCAGCGCCACTGAATGATACGCAATATATTTTACCTTAGGGACGCTGCGTATTCGATGAAAGGGAGACTGAGACGATTGCGCCTTTTTCCCAATCCCATTTCTCAGGACATGAACTGATGTCACTGCAGTGTCTCTGACCAGAAGGTCCTGGGGTTTGAGTCACTACGGTGGCAGGAGATTCGTCACTAGCTGCACAGCTTGATCGATTTCAACCGACGTATAGAGGACATTTCTAGCTCTAGCGGCCGACTGCTGTGATCGGCAGTTTTCCGTGGATTCTCCGATCAATATCAGGCGAATGCCAGGGCCGTACCATAACAAACGGGCCTTGGAACGCGCGCGATATTTCCTTTCTATTCCTTGTCCTCTCCTCAACTTTTACACGTATGTACTACCCTACCGCACATGTCAGGAGACCTGTCGGGAGCTTAGGGCTTTTCTCGGCTGGGGCGATGGCCCGCAGATGGGAGACACTGATAGGGAAAACCCTCAAGTCGACGAGTTATGACCTGTTGTGCAATGAAATAAGTATATGTTTATTACAATAGCAGCTTTCGATGGCTTAGCCACCATCATTAGTTTTCTGCTGTGTGGAATCCACAAAAACGATAATAAACAATATTGTTGGCAATGACGTCTCATATAATTGTTTCATTGTAAATGCCAACGAAAACTCACCACAATACCAATACCAATTCTACACTCCGATTTTAGACGTGGTCCACCGTTTAAACTCGATTTAATGTCCACAGGTCGTTTGTACAATTGACGATCATCACTGAACACCGTTCAAACTGAAGCTGAATCAGAACTGTCGATCTTGAGAGTTTAAGCTACGTTTTGTCGATTTTCCTGGAAACTTAACCTTGAAGTAGTAGCCAGTAGTAGCTTGGTGATGACTTTTGTCGAAGTAGCTAATATGGAACTGCACGTTTAACCGATGATAAGGATTTTGAAGAATTTAAAATAACTAGGGAGTAATTGAATGCCGTTGAAAGTAATATGATATCGTACTTTTCAAGTAACGGGTAACGACGAAGTTAAATTATATGAGCCGATTACATTTCAAGTACGTTTAAAATGCCCGACAGGGTGCATTTAGAAACATTTATGACTGGATTATCACTCACTTAAAAAGCTCATTTTAGAAAACTAGATAATTGATTTCAGATATTATTGTCGTCCTTTATTCTGAGTAAATATTAATCAGTATTCTTATGTGTATTAAAATAATTCGGTTTTTTGACGTTGACTTCAAGCAGTTGCATGGACGCGACGACGAGTTGTTCTCGATAGTGACGTCATGCGCAGAAGCTATTGCGCGTCCACCCATTTCGCTCTACCTCTTATTCAAGTACCTCGGGTTGAACCAACGAGCTAGAACATACTACATAGAGTGGCTGAAGCGCCTCCACCTTTGCAGCAAAGCACCTTTGAAGCCATGATTTTTGACGTCAAAGCAACTCCCTCTGGAGTTGCCGAGTATTCTAGCATTCCGTTTGGCGCTGGTTACAGACGGATTGGCGAGTGCCGCACCTTATATAAATCCTGAGTTTCACGATCAAAACCCAATCATTTGAAAATCACAATATGTTAGGAGAATGAACTGAAGAACTTTAAAAACACGTTGCTTCTTGCATGGGTAACTACATAAGAATGAAAGCTGATGAAATGTTATATTTGAAATGATACATTTGGGTTTGATGACTTCTATTTTTACAGTGATATGCCAAACGTACTAAGACGTTGTGAATATTATTATACTAACCACTAATATAATACCCATCAGACGCTCCTCACGTTTTCACCGCAGAAAAACATGACGGCGTCGACTGAAAACCCTGAAACCTTAGGGTCAGCCATTCTATGTAGTATATTTTAGCTCGTTGGTTTAAATCAATCTCGATAAACGAAAGCAAAGAGATCATATATCGGCAAAGAGACTGCAGTTCAATGTCATAGTTTTTCAGTTGTTCGCGTTTTTTCGCCAGTGCAGGATAGATAACTTTCTGTACGGAAAGTCTAGCATTCGTTTACATGAACTGTCAATTAAGTTTGATGAACAATTAAAGTATGGGTAAGCTGAGTTCACATTCTGAACGGAGATTCGCCGATCTGTAGTTTAAACGACAGCTTGTTCATCTGGCTCTAAGTGGACGCCGGATCTCTCCATCAGATGGGGGAAGATCACCTGCACCTCCCACAATATCCACGTGCACTATACTTAAGGTACTAACGAAATTAGCAGTTGACTACTGACAGACGCCAGTAGCCTAATCACTCCATCCCATTTTTAGATATTTCAAATAGCACTCGCTTGTGCGATTTGAAAACCGCGGTTGTGATTCTTTTGCTTCTGTAATTTGCCTTTCAATTATTTTTTTTTAATTACAGAACATCTTAAATAAAATTAAAGATATTTCGCAAATTAAAATAATATGGGACGCGTATTTATGGTATACACTGCTTTCAGTTTTGATTGATGTACGTTAATGAAAGTAATGACATTTTTTTTATTTATTCTTATTTTTACAATATTGCACGTCCTGTTTCGTGTGTTTCATCGATATTTGTTACCTTGGGATCCGATTATCACTAATGTGATGTGACTAATCAACTAGTATAAGTAATTATACTAGTTGCTATAAAAATAATTTAGTAGTTTTTCTAACGATTTTCTGTTATTAAAAGATCTTCAATTTACAAATACATTATATATCTCATATTCCGTATATCCAAAAATTGCATTGTGCTACCGCTTTTTGTTTAAGAAGATTATCGCTTTGTATCAGCCGCAGTTGTAACTAAATGAAGTTGTTTCTTGGTGTGGGATATTTTTTCTTTAGAACTGTATATCTTTTCAAGGCGAGTCAAGACGCGTAAATTCTTTTTTTTTTAATTTGATAATGAACGTTTAATTGTCCCGTTACGAACTGCTTCATGATGAAATTCCTCTCTAGAGAACTCAGTCTACTTTATTTGTTACCTTTTGTCCTTTATAGTCTCAGTAACATTTTAATCAGACGAAATACGAGCCATTGTTTATGACTCCTTATCTCAACTATGAGAGGACGTTAATTTTCACGTCCGATTCTGTTTCCTACAATTGTAGCTGTTATTTTTACGAGCGTTGGCTCCGAGAGGCCATACAATGTATGGTGCCATAAATCTTCGCTTTGGCGCAACTACCCGCGGAGGACGCTGTCGTGTTTATGTTGTGGCACTCGGTGCCATTTGAGTGATTACCTTCAACTTCATTTTATCATTTTTTATCATTTTACAATCTTAATCCCAAAAGGTGTTCCTAAAAATTATTTAGCTTAATTGTTATAATCATGTTCAATATTTTTCACACCTTTTTAACTCAAAACTGGGCGAATATCAATCTTATAAGTTAACTTACGTCTCAAGAATATTTTTGTCAGAGTTTACGAGTATTGCCACGAAAAAACTGTTTTATAACTTGACGGGGGAAAAAGAGCAAACGAATTGCGTCCTTGTTAGTCTAGGAATTAATTACCGATAAATAGCCCTTAAATAGTGCCTTTCGAGCAAAAACATCTATATTGTTTGAACAAGATTCACGGAAAGTAGTTTGTGCTATCCTGATCATAAGCGAACGTTTCATAAAAATGCTTTTATGCGAAACATTATATTCCTTTGGTTTTTATTTAATGCCTGCATACAGAAACATCTGTAAATGGAATCCGAACTCCTGTGTTTTATTCGTATAGAATTTATTTTCACAAAAGATTTAATGTTAAAGATTAATGAACTTTTTGGAATCTCCAGACACTCCCTTGGAAATCCCGTGATATTTTTCTCCGGAAAGCCGCTGAGATGAAAGTTTTGGACGACGGATCTGTTGGCACATCCGATTGATCGGTGATAGCGAAGTTTCTATAGAGGGCATCATTCAGGCGCGAACGAAAACGCAAGACTTTTTTCTGGCTGCGGAAAGAAGTCAAAAGTTAATACCAAGAGTGATAACCGACCTCGTGCCGACGGATAGACTTCGACGCGTCTTTCAACGGTGCCGATTTCACTTTTAGCGGAAAGATCCAACATCTGGCGCGTTTGTTTCTGTTATTCGTCAGATCCCATCTATTTCTGAACTCGTGTTTGAAAACACGTTTTGCCATCTTGTTCAAATTATCAAAACAACGCAATATTGTTCAAAAGAGTTGTTTTTTTCACAGTAAGTCAAAGTCTTGATGCAATTGATCCCAAAAAACAGTCCACCGTCTTTACTCGCCGAGATGCATGGAATTTTCTATTGTACAGGAATATTTTTGCACAGCACGAAACATAAAATGCAGTAAATAAAACGATATATTTCCCAAGATACAAGAAAAATAAAAATTGAGGTATGTTATTTTTGCATGAAAATTGCATATTACATAAATATAGTATTTGCAATTATGAATATATTACCACAAGGTACCAGAAACTTGCAAAAATTACTTGAAATTTACATATTGCATTGTTGTTATAGCATACAATGAAAACAATCGAACCTCCAACAAACACTCTCCAAAGCATTTTTAATACATTGTATTCGTAAGTTAACTAAAACCTACAATAAACGCAATTAAATTACTGAAAAGATTTGCTGGAACCTGATCATTTATCACACCTACTACTGTTATCATTTGTCAATGACTAAAGCAGTTTTTAACGAAAACACTTTGGATATATGATGTTCATTCAGAATTACTCATTTTTCTTCGTTTATTTTCTTTTCGTCTAATGCACTTTAAACCGAGTCCATAATATCCAGTGATGCATAAACGTTCTAACGTCAAGACACCAGTAGTAAGTCAATTTTCCCAATTTGAATTAATATTTTTTAATTTTATTTTTTATTTTTATTTTTGAGAAACACTTCAATTCCTGCCGCTTTCTGGATATAGCTTACACAAAAGATCAGCAAAGATGAAATATAATGTCAAATTTGTAGCAAATGTGCAACCTGTATTTTACCATGTTTTAATATGAAAAGGTTAAAAATAAGTTTGTTTGAAGGTTACTCACATCCAACTAAAATATGGAATTATCAAACTTCCATCTTATTTTCTTAAGTCATTAGGGAGAATGGTATTAATTTTAAAACATATATTTATCACTTTTGATGCTCATTTTTGAACAAAGCTGTTTGTTATAGTGCGCCTTTGAATCAAACAACACAGTACATATCCAACTCATTTTGTAGTACATAATGGAAACAAATGTAATAGTTCTGTATGAAATTGTTTTCCTCGATTGTTCTTATTTATAAATATACAATAAAACTACTACAATTGTGTCACGTACCTTTTATGGACGCAAAAATTGAATGCGAAGAAAATAAGTTTGAAATCGCTATCAAATAGAAAGTTGCAGAGAACGTATTCAAACTCATACCATTGTGTACAAATGTTGGGGAATAATTACGTGCATCACTGAGTGATGAGAATGCCATAATTGAAATTACAAAACTCATTAAATTGGAATTGTTACTACATTTAAAATATTTCATGTTTTCATATCTCATTCCACTAGATGTATTAAAACACGCAATCGTCCGATTTTTTTCATATATCATTGAAACTATAATTTTCCTTTAAATTTTACTTATATCTAGCTATGAGACCTTATTCTAGGGTTTAAAATGTGTTATATTAGTTGGGGTACCTTCTTAATTATATGGAATTTATACAGTTTCATCAATTGCATCGGCTTTTATTTAATGACAAAAGAATTCATAACTCCATGCACAAGGACACCTTCAGTATCAGGTGTCAGTTATTAGGAGTTACTAGGACAAATAGAGTACATCTCTTGAGATATTACTTTGTATTGAACATCTGAAGATATTAACATTTTTAAAATGTATAGTATCTAGTCCCACACTGTTACCTTTCGAGGACATGAGAATATATTACAATAAAAATATTATAGGTTATGGCCATCGTTAAGTACGAGATTACAAAGACTGCATGCGGCTCTTAATTTAAAGACAGAACATTATCGTGAAATAATATTTAGTTATTTATATCAATGTATTGTGATTCATAATAACAGCAACGTTATGTATCACATGTAATATTATGATATAAATCAGTTATTTTATAATAATTTTCTGTCTTTAAATTAAGGTCCAAATACAGTCTGACTACTTTGAAAAGACCATAGACAGAAAAGTGAATAATAATCTTAAGTACGAGATTAGTTTGCTTCTCTGAATATTCAGTTTTGTGCTAAGTAATGAGACGGTACAGATGGACTTGTCAAAAACAACAATTTGATATATTTTAATAGGGAAAAATACGACGTATTTACATAAACAAATGACTATTTGTGAGCATAAAGACATTTATTACGTCAGAGTTGACAAAATGTTGAAAAGCAATCAGACCGGTGTAAATAAATAAGATATATTTTCGGGTGACAAGAAAACAATTTTACATTAGGTTTTCAAAAAAAATAAAATTATCAGGGAAAAATTGAACTTTGACCGCAAGACAAGTGAACGATATACAATCCCTGTGTAAGTAAATATATTGAATTTAATGAACTGACGGTGAAAAGACATTAAAACATACGCTAAGAACGGAAGTAAATATGTAGTTATTTTACGTACAGAATATAATCAGGTGCAAGGAAAAATTAGACAGAAAACGCTATTTTATGAAGACCGTGCAAGTAACAAATTAAAGAGAAAGACGGCAGTTGTTTTGCTTAAACTTTAAGGAAGCCAGGGGAAACGGCCAGACAATGCATGTCGATTCAGTCGAGATCGGTTGGCAGAGGGAGCCATGTTTACATGTGAAAGTGTGGTACGATATTGATCGGAGATTGACGTTGCAGTTAAGATATAGAATGAACTCAAAATGGTTGCAATATGGAAAGGATAATATGGAACCAGGAATAATTGCTGGATGTGTGTAATGCAGTCACGAGATTCAACGGAAAAAGAAGGGATTATTTCACACTTTTCTTTTTTTCGTAATTCGACATTGTGAGAAGGACATGACTTGTGTCTTAATGGGAATGCAGTTTTAAAATTCAAAATAATGTGCCCATTAATAGGGGAAAGAATGAGTGTTTGTATGAATGAGTCTTGTAATTGTTAAGAATTAGTGTTTTGTGTAAATATTTTTTCAAGGGTAAATATAGGTCAATATATGTTGGCAAGTGTTTTTGTGGTACATTATAAAATATTTGTACTAGCCAGGAGAGGCGGAAACGGCGTTAGGTAATTCTTGTTAAAAAATAAATGAAGTTGCACCGGCATTGGAGGTGGCAATACCTGTTTTTGGAAAGATTGTGTGTGTGTGTGTGTGTGTGTTTTACTTCGTTGGGAGTAAGAAGAGGGTAAACTGTGTGGCAAATCCCAAACAATCGATGACAAGAACCCGTTTTCTGTATACGAAGGGATATGCCCTCTCACGACTCAAATATATTTCTTGAACGGTCAATAGTTCCCCCTATGTGTGTGTTAATAATATTTACGATAGTAAAATTTGCGAAGATAGAGACCGTTTCAGTTGGCTGCCCGGCGTGGGGCACAGATAGATATGTGTGAACAGTTCCGTTCTACCTGGTATAGTTATAATAATAATAATAATAATAAATATTATTATTAAAAAGAAAAAGAAGGGTAATTCAGGAACCGTTTCAGTAAGAAGGTAACCGGGGTAAATGGGAGAGAAAGAGAGAGAGACAAACAGAGACAGGCAGAGTCAGACTGATAGAGTTGGAGAGACAGATAGACAGACAATCAGAGAGACAGACGGTCAGGAAAAGGGAGGGAGAGAGACAGAGAGGGAGATGTTTTGAAGGTTTGAAACTGTATTTCGAAAATCTTGATGTAATGCTTGGTGTGTTTTCGTTTCCTCCTAAATGAAGCATTGTAAAGCAGGGAGAGTTCGGTAAGTAGTAGAAGAAATTGTTGGCCAGTTATTACATACGTTAAGAATGTATTATCCGAACAGCAGTGGAAACCTGGCGATTTCGTGTCCTTATTTCTCCGGAGGTTTTTTTTTATTAAAAAACATCTTACTCTAGATAGGATATGCTAAATATTCCTCGATCAAAAACGAGACGTCAGTGCCGGCTTCAAATCTCAAGTGTACTGGACAAACAAATGTGCAAAAACACGTTAAAATGACGCCAAAATCATTACCAATGGGTGTATCTGGACGGTATGTGGACAATGGTTGTGCCCCCCCCCCCTACGCAGTTGGTCGAACCCACGTCCCTCTCTCTTTAAAGCGTTCCGTCGCCAGACGCGCACGTGTGCGGACAACAGGCACCCGCATGGTGACGTCAAGAGCGGACCGCTTCATCACCCCCACCCCTCCTCCCGGCACCGGAGCACGCACGACGCCGTGCCGGGAACTTACGCAGAACTTGCGTCTGCACCGTTGCCTTTGCTCTTACCAGCGATGTAGCTGACGCCGTTGTTACAGCTATTGCTATTGCTAACGCCATTGTCATAGCCATTGCAATTGCTATCGCCATTGTCATAGCCATTGCAATTGCTATCACAATTATCATAGCCATCGCTATTGTTACAAGAGTGAATGCTATTGCTACTGCCATTGGCAGAATCAATGCTGCTGCTATCGTCATATCCAGGGCCATCGCAATGGCTATCGACGTTGCCATATCCGTCGTTGTTACCTATCGACATTGTCACTGTCATGGTTATTTCCGTTGCTGTAAGCACTGAGCATTTGTTATCGCTACAGCCCTTGATATCGCCTTTATCAATGCACCTACAACCAACTCCACCCCTTCACTCTGTCCCACTTCGCCGACATCACCCCTCGCCCCTGTAATCCGCCGATTTCATTGCCACAAGACTTGTTGAGTAAGCTGCAACTGCTACACTATCTATCGTATCCTGCTATTGTCTTGAAAATTGCGTCATTTTCGCCTTTTTGTAGCTATTTCGTGTTTACGTAGCAACAATTTCAACATCCAATTCTCTATCTCCATAACAACCACCACCACACCTAGACCACCATTTTCACCCCCAGAATTAAGACCCCTTACAGTGTTCGCACCATTTGCTGCATTATCCCCCAACTACGTCTCTTGAAATAACCATCACATCCATTTTCACCGTCTTCATTTCGTCCATCACACCACCATCTCTTACTATCACCACCTTGGAACCACCATCTCACATGCACCACAATGATCAACCCCAACAAGACCACAACTTCCATCATATCCCTACCACCACCAGCTTCTCCTCTGCTGGATTCACACTCACCACCCTCTTCGTTCGCTGGCACCGTCTACGCATTTGACGTCACCATCACCGTCTCCTCCGTCTCCGCCACCGCCTCCACCACCTCCTCCAGCGCCTACGCCACCGCCGCCGCCGCCGCCGTCACCCACCACCACCTCCGCCTACGAATCCGCCTACGCCTCCACCTCTGCCATGCCTCAGCCACCGCCTCTACCACCTCCTGCGTCATCTCCACCGCTCCTCTCTAGCGCCACCACCACCGTAACCGCCACTGCCTCGCCTCCGGCCTCCGCCTTCACCTCCGCCCACCGCACCGCCACCGCCACGCCACCGCCACCGCCACCCCACGCCACCGCACCGCCACCGCCACCGCCACCGCCACCGCCACCGCCACCGCACCGCCACCGCCACCCCCACCGCCACCCCACCGCACCCCCACCGCCACCGCAAACCGCTCTGCCACTGCCACCGCCACCGCCTTCGCCATCACCTCCACCTTCGCCTCCGCCTCCGCCTCCGCCTTGCCTCCGCCTCGCTGCCTCCGCCTCCGCTCCGCCTCCGCCTCCGCCTCCGCCTTCGCCTCCTCGCCTCGCCTCGCTGCGCCTCCGCCTCGCCTCCGCCTCCGCTTCCGCCTCTCGCCTCCGCCTCCGCCTCCGCCTCGCTTCCGCCTGTCTCCGCCTCCGCCTCCGCCTCCGCTCCCTCCGCTCCCTCCCTCCGCTCCGCCTCCGCCTCGCCGCTCCCTCCGCTCCGCCTCCGCTCGCCTCCGCTCCGCTGCCTCCACCTCGCCTCCGCCTCCGCCTCGCCTCCGCCTCTGCCTCCACCTCGCCTCCGCCCGCTCCGCCTTGCCGCCTCGCCTCCGCCTCCGCACTGCCTCCGCCTCTGCCTCCGCTCCGCCTCCGCCTCCGCTCCGCCTCCGCCTCTTCCGCTCCGCCTCCGCCTCCGCCTCCGCCTCCACCTCCGCGCCTCCCCTCACTCCGCCTCCGCCCCGCCTTCCGCCTCCGCCTTCGCCTCCGCCTTCCCCTCCGCCTCCGCCTCCCCTTCGCCTCCGGCCTCCGCCTCCGCCTCTGCCTCCGCCTCCGCCTCCGCCTCCGCCCGCCTCCGCCTCCGCCTCCGCCTCGCTCCGCCTCCGCTCCGCCTCGCTCACCTCCAACTCCGCCTTTCCACCTCCGCACTCCGCCTCCGCCTCCGCCTCCGCCTCCGCCTCCGCCTTCTGCTCTGCTCCGTCTCCGGCCCTCCGCCTCCGCCTCCGCCTCCGCTCGCCTCCGCCTTCGGCCTCTGCCTCCGCCTCCGCCTCCACCTCCGCCTCTGCCTCGCCTCCGCCTTCGCCTCTGCCTCCGCCTCGCCTCCGCCTCCGCCCTCCGCCTCCGTGCCGCACTCCGCGTCCGCCTCCGCCACGCGCTCGCCTCCGCCTTCCCTCCCCTCCGCCTCCGCCTCCGGCTTCGCCTCTGCCTCGCCTCCGCCTCCGCCTCCGCCTTCGCCTCGCCTCGCCTCCGCCTCCGCCTCCGGCCTCCGCCTCCGGCGTCCGCGTCGCGTCCGCTCCGCCTCCGCCACCGATCCCGCCTCCGCTACGCTTCCTCCGTCCCCGCCTCCACCCGCTCCTCCATCTCCGTGGCCGCCGCCTCCGGCACCAGCCCTTCAGGCTTTCCGTCCGGGCGCCGCGGCGGGCGGCTCCGGTTGCAGCAAGTGTGGAAACCGCGCTAATTGAGTTAAATTAGTCGGAAAGTACCCTTCTCTCCGCGCCTCCCCCTCGGGCGGGGCGCGCCCGGCCGGCGCCGGCGAAGCTGCCACCTCTTATTCCGCGCCCGGAGCTGATGTCAAATGAACAGAAGTTTTAGTAAGTTACGCACGGAAGGATCATTTGCGCCGTTTCTTTGGGAGCGGCTCGCGGCGGGGCGTCGTTTTACTTTCATCGGGGTGAGGGGGGGGGAGGGATGGGGGAGACAAAGCCGGGAACACAAGTTACTCCAACGAGAGATGTTGCTCTCATTTATGAGAATTTTTCTGACTCGGGAGATGAAAGGGAGCACTCCAGAACTTGCTCTTGCTGTTGTTTCTATGTTCTCAGTTTATCACGTGTGGGACCGACGTTAATGATTCTGTAGACAACAGAAATGTACTTTATGTGTATGGAAATTTTTAATTGTCTGTAATTATAATATACAGAAGTTTTCATAAGATATGCTAGTTTTCTGCAAAAATGTTGAAAATAAATTTATTATTTAAAAAAAAAAAACAACAATCCCTTCTGCTCGAAATTACGTTTGTCTACAATTAGATGAACTTAGGAGAATATAGGAGAAATTATTTACCTCATTACTATGTTTCATACTGATTTCAAGTAATATTTCACTGCTATACGTGAGTAACATTGGGAGTATAATTTATTTCATGAAAATCCGTAGACTGATTCAAAAGGTATGAAGGTTTGTTGGAGGAAATGCTTCAAGTCCATGTTGAAACCTAGTCCTCTTCATTTATTCATTTACACTCATAACAACGGAATGGTTTTTAGGGTTTACTTTATGAACATTATAACATTTGTTCT
Organism: Gryllus bimaculatus; assembly: GCA_017312745.1. NCBI lineage: Eukaryota > Metazoa > Arthropoda > Insecta > Orthoptera > Gryllidae > Gryllus > Gryllus bimaculatus. Next base: position 1,802,329 of record BOPP01000133.1, read on the forward strand.
GTGTAGTCTTCCGTCTTTAACACAATCGAGTAAGAAATAGAGAAAATGGTGAAGAATATAACTTCATTAATCTAATTAAATGTTTACACTATCGCAAATATATGAAAAAACTAAATATGGGATCAAAATGGTTTTTATTCGTTTATCACTGTCATTTCTACTATATTTATATAGCATCGTAGTCTTTCACGACCGAAGTCAATACCAGAGAAAGTTTCTGGGCTGGCCGGAGCGCACCCCGCCCCTGCCGCCTCTGAGGATGTCCACCAAATTTGTGGACGAAACGTTTAGCCCTTCAACGCCAACTGAACCACGCCCTACCAGCCCGGAACATTTTTCTGATATAACATAATTTCTGTTATTTATTACAATATTTTACTATTTTCATATAATGTGAACTCTTCTGCTAAAAATGATATCTGAACACAAGACTGTATACTTCCTTGCATGTTGACTTCTGAATAGTATATTTAAAATGTAAGTAGAAAAATTATTCAAGCATTGAATGGAATTAATATTAGTTTCATTCCTTGGAAATCCTACCAGAAAAAGCAAGAGAACCTAGTTGAAGTTGGAATATATTCTACTTACTAAAAGTGCTCGAGCTTCACAAGCAAGATAACTAGTATTGCTTGTGTAAATTGATGCTTAATGACCCCGCGTGAACCAGTTATGATAATATATACAAACAATATTATTACTAAACATGGAAACGCTGCGACCGTGCAAGAATATTAACATAAGTTCTGTTGGTCTTATTCCTGCATATATCCTGCTTGCACCGCTATTATGATTAAATGAGACCGAACGAAACAAAACAGGTTCTAAGATAATCTTAACTGCACTTTTCCTTTTGAAATACTGAAAACTGATTTCCTTCTGTATTGAGAGATAGACCCGGAGCTTCCTTTTTCCTTGTCGTATGATAAGTCGATATACGAATCTATATTTCAAGAGTCACCACAAAAATTGGAATTACTTAAACTTTGCAGTAGCTATGTAAAAATAATTATGAACTCTTTAATTTTGTCTCAAATAAATGTTATCGAAATTAAGTAACTGGCGCACTGCATATTTTTTGTGACCTTTGTGAACATATGAGAAAGTATTGGGAATCATTTGAGGCAGTGTTGGGAAACATTTATTCTCATTTCATATATGGGGTGATGCAGTCCTCGTTGCACATGTAGGACCCTGCGATAAGAAACATGAAGTTATTCATGAGTGCAAAAGAAAAGGGGGGAACTCTATTCAAAGTTTTGGAAAAAATAAGTTTTTTGTCCTTGGTCATTTTTTGCATAAATGTTTCCCAAATATTACATTAAATATTGTTTTTGATGCTATTATTACATACTTATGTAATGAATATGAAAGAAGAGAAAAACTATTATTTAAGTGTCATTTAGGATAATTTATGATTTGCGTGTACAGTCATAATTTTGCATTTTCACCTCGTGAAACAGGGACTCTACAAGTGTACAAAATGGCCTCTTTTTGCGTGAACGCGTGATCGGCATCTGTGCCACACGTCTACCGTGACGCGCACAACTCTTCCGGGCCGTCCCTTTATTTCTGCTGCCACGCTTTCAATGCGCTACAAATGGCCATCTCGATTCACGGCTTCAGTTTCGTAAACGCGATTTTTCATTAACCTCGAGAAAAAATAGTTCAGTAGATTCTCATCCGGAGACCGGAGGCAGCCGTGATATAAGGCCTCCTCGGCCGATCCACCTATCTTGAAATTGCGTATCTTGCTATTCCTGAACTCCGTGACAATACCGGGTCTACATCTGTGCCCTCACAAAAGCACAGCAGCACCTGCAGCGCCAACATAGGGAGTACCAGAGATATAAATTCAGATTTTTCCAATTATTTTAAAATACGTTTCATCTGTCCAAAGACGGTTTCAGAAATTCCTGGTTTTCCTTTATTTTCAGAGGAAACGCCTCTCAAACGCATGGTTAAGAAGTGAGGACCGACGGTAACTGCATTCACAATGCCAATCCACACAGTTACAGAGAATCACTCTTGGTGAACTACGCGACGTGCAATCTGTAAATTTTTCTCGGTCCACAAATACAAATTATGCACATTAATTGTTCCAATTGTTTTAAAACACACTTCATCTGGACAAAAAACGATTCCAGAAATTCCTAGTTTTCCATACATTTGCGAAAGAAATGTCTCGAGAATTCAGAACGAATTTGTAAGTCTCTACCTGCTGGAAATGGAAAGGTCGCAATCTCTGTGCATAAATTGTTTGCAACAACGAAGAGTATTTAATTTTGGCAAATTCAGTCTGTACATTACATATGGAATATGTCTCAGTCATGTTAACAATGAGGACTGAATCACCCTGTACGGCAAGCCAACATAGAATCAATTTTAATATAAAGACTCACGTTTAATATTGCATTAATAAGTGTACAAAACAAAAAACCTAAAAAATGCTTTATTGCCGAAATAACTTAATGTGTCCATATAAGTAAGCGATAAATTTTAAATCTTTTTGGATCTGGATGTAATAATTGAACACGTGAAAAGCATTTGAACCATTATGCAGCAAGCACGTCAAAGTCGCGGGCAAGGTGACTAGCACTGCGTCTAGCGAAACTGGCGGGAGCTTTCAAAGAAAGAGTTCTACCAATTTCTCCGGTGTGGCCGTAAATCACTTGATTCCTGACCCATGACAATCTTGTGGGGAAGTCAGTTGATTGTTACTGCTACACATTTAGCGGTATTAATTTTCATTTCTAATTTTATAAACGAAATGCTGCACTAATATTTGAACCTATCAATTGCTAGTAAAATTAAACACTTTGGATCGAATTGATCTTGAATTCAAAATCGTGATTCTTTAGAATGAAAAATAGGCTTTAACGTCCTATGCTCAGGTTAGGAACAAATATTCTCATGTGTTAAAAGAGCCGTGAGCCCGAAAGAGAAATAAAATAAATCTAAGTAAGAAGAAGTTTTCCATAGGAGATTGGCTATATAGGAACGTATTTAATTTAAAATATTGCTACATGCAACGAACAACAGAAACATTTAATAAAACAACAAAAACGAAAAATGGCTAAGAATTTTCCATTCAAACATATTCCCGTGTATGCCTGCTTTTTGGCCAAATGATTATGCAAATTAGAGATTTAAAAAGAAAATAAACATGACATAAAGTAGTCAGCAATGAAGTGTATAAACAGAATTAAAACATCCGGCAAACATGCTTTCGTGTCAAGCTGCCAATCGCCGGAATATTTCAAGCGCGCTGGGGGCTTACCATTGCTTGCGCGTGTTCACCCGCTTCTGTATTCGGGGGGAAATTTTGAACGAACGGAAGGGAAGTTGTCGGCGCTATTGAACCCGCGTCCCGCCCGCAGGAGGACCGGGCTTCCCAGGCGGGCAAGTAGCTCCTGCGGGCGCAGTTTGACATGCCTGATTTCTATTGTGATGTAACATACAGTCACACGTATGTTCACATGCAGCTGAGCAAGCTTTTGGTGTAAAAGTATTTTTTAAGATCTTCTGAGTTAAAAATTATAGTAGATATTTTCAAGGAAAAATACAACGAAAAATACAATATTGTTCGGATGTAGAGTTTCCTTGGTGTGAAATCGAAGAGGCTGAAAATTGCTCATTTCAGCAATGTTCGATTTTAAAAACTTAACGAAAAAGTATTACCAACAGTATTTCTTGTCGCGCATGACACCTAAAATATAGTTGACAAACATATGCTAAAATGCGATACGACAACGCAGCAAAATTTCTGTTCATATATCCCTTATCGCTTCAAAAGAGGGACTGTCGTATTTCGCAACGCAACACTACATTCACAGGATGTAAAAAATTCGGAGACTTCGTACCTGCGAATTCTGCACAAATCGACGTCATTGGCACCGCGTAAAACATTTAATTTATGGCATTCCGCTCGCAGTAACTCAAAGAAAACTCGCGGATGGCAGCTCTTCGAAGGGCTCCGACGCGCCGTCAGCGCTTCCGGTGTATCTTCGCGAGGCACGACTATTCCCGCGTTTGGCGATCGCCCATGCTCCTCGTTTGCGAGCTCCGATTGTACTTCCGTTGATTGCGAAAGCAGCGATTTGCAATTAGAAATAGTATCTTCCCCTCTACCGAGTCGGCAGCGGCGAGATAATGGAGATTTATGGGGCTGTGTACTGCGGCGCGTAATATCCGCGCGGCAGCGCGCCCCGCGGCGGATAACTCAACTAACGAACCCGCGTTCCGCCCGGGCTCTTTTTAACCCTCCATTAGACGCGGGGCTTTTTGTTACGCAGTAGGTGCGCTGATCACGTATGTAATTCAATCTTCCGTACGAGTTGAGAGGCCGGTTGATCGATAGGGATGTAAATGTTGACTCGGTGATTTTTCGCTGAATCGCAAAGCACGATCATGTCATATTCCGGAAGGTTTTCGTTAGTAATTTCTTTAAGTCTTTTCAGAAACGTCGCAGTTTTTTTGCAAAACCCTCACAATAGTTACAACCATTGCGCAAGTTTATAAGAAAAAGTGGTATATGATTGTTCTATTTTGTGGAGGAATTAATACTATTTGACAGCAATGTATATTTATGGCAATTTATTAACTCTCATAAAGAGAAAAAAAACAATTTATTGTTTGTATCTTTGGCTATTTCTTTTTTGACTCTTTTGGCCTGTTTCACACGCGGAATTTTTCGTGAAGCGATTGGGCGCGCTGATCACGTATGTAATTCCCCCTTCCGTACGAGTTGAGGCAGCTATTGACCGATAATCATGTGCATGTTGACATGATGATTTTCCGCTGATTCGTGATGAATGATTATGCAATATTTTGCAAGGTTTTTATTATTAATTTCAAGTAGTTTTAGAAACACTAGCAATTTGTATTGAAAAACGTCACAATAATTAAGCATGTAGAAAGTTTCAAGAGAGAATGACAAGAGAAAGTGACATATTCAATTTAAGAGTCAATATTTGATAGTTACGTACATTTATGAAACTTTATTAATTCTCAAAGATTAGGTAGATTAATTAGTTTTATATTCGACTACTTCGTTCGTTCAAACACTTCAATACCCAATGTATATGTGTGTGTGTGTGTGTGTGTGTGTGTGTGTGGGCCAGTCACATTTTTAAATCTAAAGAGAAGAGCGGATAATGCGTTTACAGTATTCCTGGTGAACACAGTAGAGATGTGCTATTATTAAAACAATAATGTAATGTCTTTACATTCAGTTTTATTTATATTATATTTCAATTTTGCTTATCATTATGGCAGTGAATTATTAGTATCTGACAATGATATACTACATAGTAAATATAGAATTTTTATTTGCCAAATTCAAGAATGTCGTTATTTATATTACTACTATTTTATATTTAACTTTAACAAAATCTGATTTGTTGAAGCGCTATTTAATACCTTAAACCTTTTCTTAGATCTCCAGATACGTCCAATATTCGTAAATTCCTAAAATGTTTTTTCTCGTCATGAAAATAGTGATATCTCAACTTATAAAAACGTCCCAACTTATAGTATCGATTGGTTAAACATTCTGTATGGGTTCCTTCATAAAAAGGCAACTTGAAAGTGGCCATTGTGCCTCTTCTTCAAACCTTCGCTAATGGCCGCGCTGCGAGTGGGTGGTCCTCTGAAAAATGAGGCTGCGACGTATTTTCCTGCGTTTCCGTAAACGTCTGCGACGTCACGATGAATTATGATCTCCATCAAAGTGATGACGATGGGGAATTTGACGAGACGTTCTTTGTGGTTAGGGCAGGGACCCCATTAAAACTTCGCGCCTGTCATCAACATTAAGACATAATTGTGAATAAGATTCCATTTATGTGCGTCTTTACTTTGTGTGTCTCTAATGTAGAAGAATAGTAAGATATTCCCTGCTCGTGAAGATGTTCATTGTGAAATATTATTATGGCACGAGAAGAGACAACCTTACAGTGACCTCCAGAACAATGGATGAAATTTTTTAAAGAGATTATCTTGCCTTGTGCAGAAGTGTGTTGTCATGTTTTGTAGGAAAAATAGCAAAATAACACAATCACATTTTCATAATGTGAGGTTATACGGTCGTTTCGTCCCTCAATTCCAAGCAGTGCTTGAAGTAGATATGCTAAAGTCATATTTAAACAACCCGACAAATACAAATCAACAGAGAATATGTCGGATAATTCAGCTCACCACAGTATTTTCCCCAAATGAACCCTTGTATAGATTTATCATATGATACGTTCATAAACGACAAACCGAAAAAGATGGCTTAGCTCTCGCCACAGGACTTCTTTTGGCCTATGGGTTCCAGAAGTCGCGTCCAGACAGTGGCGGTTTTGCGACACCACCCAGTATGTTGGGTCGACGAAGGTTTGCAAGTTTAGCGAGGAAGAAAAACCAATACCTTCCGGGATGTAACGCAATGCACCTACGGCACTAAATACTGTGGTAGTTAACGCGCCCGAAAACACAAATTTATCAATCAATCAAAACAACAGATTAAAAGGAAATGCGAAAACAGAAATAAATGCCAAAACTGAAATCAATCGTCTCCTAAAAAAAGGCAACAAAGACAGGCGACAAAAATGTTTCAAAATTTTTCTGCAACAATTGTCATAGATAGAAGATGGAAAATAAGCAATTTTGAAGAGAGATTGAATATTTTATTTTCCTATGAATGTCATTCCTAAGAAAACATACATCGATGGCATAGTGCACACGTCTTGTATTTCCTGAATTTCTACTTTCAAGAAAATCAAGCTTGAAAGTTTGTAAATGTTCAGTTACTTATGGACTGGCATTGTTTGCTTTCGGGGAGAACACATGATTCCTGTCATGTAAAAAAAACATTCTTTGTACACTCGGCAGACATGAACGAGAAAAGAAAATTAAATTAACTCAAAAGTAACCAAGAGTGGGCGTACAATATTGCTACACTAAGTCAACGACAGCCTGACACGGGTCACTGCACTTCAAATATCAAACTCCAATTCTCCAAACACGAAATGAAATAGCAGCTTGAATAAAACAGTATCTCTGGGTTATCTCACCCGCGTTCAACATTATCTTTCATGAGGTGTTTATTACGGTACCACTTGCGAAGGCTTAAAAAATCGTGCTAGCTCCTTCTTTTTCACAAAATTAAACGTCACTCTTAACCCCGGCAGTTTTTTATACGAAAGAGCCGCTTTCCTGCGGACACGGGGTGCAGCCCGTGGGTCCGTTCGCACGGCGAGGGGGCAAAGAGGGGAAGAGGATGGGGTGGGGGTTGACGAGGAGAACGAGGAGGAGGAGGTGCAGGAGGAGAAAAAACCGCTCGGCAGTTACAACACGAGACACAGACTGCCCGTAGCGGACCGCGCGAAGGGTTTCCCTATGCGTTACAGATCCCTGGAGGAATTTAAGGAGATGTGTCTGCCCGAAGACCTGATGCGTTAACGTAGTATAAATGTATCGATTTATTAATGATTCTGGGTGCGTCAACTGCTAAGTTAATTACTCCTGTAAACGTAGTGAATGTTTTGTATGGGAGTTGATAATGATTTTCCCTCCTTAGGCGGCGAGATGCGGTGCCGACTTACATCGGCTAGCGGAGATTTTCCCCTACAAGGTATTTCTCACCAGCGTGGCACCACCCTAGCTGGGACAAGCTCTAAGATCCCCACTTGTAGCCGGACAAATGTTGTAGTGTAGTGCCTGTGAGTGTGTATAAGTGAGGGGTGAAGGTAGGGCAAGGAAGTGGAAGGAAAGATCGCGCGCGGTCCGTGGCCTGTTCGTTAGGGTACTGCTCCGGCATTCGGAGAAACCACGATGAAATACTGCTGAGAGCAGTTGGCCGCTAGAAATGTCCTCCTCACGACGACTGAATTCGACCTGCTCTCTAGGTAGTGTCGAAAATCCGGCTACTGTCGGAACCCGAGCCCCAGGACCTCCCGGTGCAAGGTCCTCCAATGACAGCAGTTGACGCCCTGAACCACCTTTGCCGGTTTAACAAATGAACAGGGAGGCTATTTATTTTTTTGCTGCTGTTTTGTCATACAGACTTAACGGCTCGAAATGCAGGTTCGAAAACTCCATTCTCATTCTTCAAGTGTTCCATTTACCCCTTTTTAAATTGATTTTTCTAAACACGCTCGTAGGGCGTTTTACGAGTATGCAGAATATGGTTCGGCGCTAGCGTTGGAGAAAGAGGGTTACTTGTCGGTTTAGATGGACGCAAGGGAGAACATTCGGAGGATATTGCTTTCGCAGTCTTTCAAGAGAAGAACATTTTATCCGTGTGTGTGTGTGCTGCATTGAGTCGTTTGGCCCATTGAAGATAGCAGGAAGTAGCCTGTGACCTTGCGTCAGCTGAGATAAGAGGCTGTTGCGGCGAAAGAAAAACAAAATATTTTGTTTTCGTGCGAGCCTTTAACGTAACCCGTGAGTGTGAACTGTGGCGAGTGTTTCTGTCGTGCACGAGAACGGGCTGAGTTTAGTTCAGAGGCATCATATCTATTGCCTCGGCAACGATCTGGGGTGACACAAGGGCTTAGGGTTCGAGTCCCAACGGAGGCAGATTTTCGACACTAGCTAAATAGCTATATCGAGCTATATGTTCCACTGTCTGGAGGGAAATTCTGGCAGCAGGCAGCTCTCAAAGGTAGTTTTGCGTGGTTTCTCACCAACGCCCGGTGAACGTTGCAATAGAATTCTAACAAACGGGCTACGCATCGCGGGAGATCTTTCCATCCTCTTCCTTGTTATATATTAACCCCTCACTTACGCATACTTACACTTTCATGTCCTACACTCCCACGCATGTTGAGCGACCACTCGGGAGCTTACAGCGTGTCCCGTCTGGAGCTGTGCCGCGTTGATGGACATAACTGAAGAGGGAATTCCTCACAGCCGACGTGTAGGTCGACGCCGACTCTAAGAATCCAATGGGAAATAAATACCGCCACCTCCCGCGAAAAAGATTCATTACAAAAGCGGAACTAATTACAATAACAGTTGACGTGCCTAGTAACATCAATAAATCAATCTGGCGTCGCACTCTTAAAGATTGGTTTTATCTCATTTGCCACTACCTGGATTTGTTTCATTTGTAGTTTTTATGATTTCCTCACTCCAACTCCAGGTGAATACGCAAGCACTTAAACAGCGAACCTTCTCCTTCCAGTGTTTAATCCAATACTTGGGGATTAAAGTGATCACTGCATTGCAAATGTCAGACGAACATCTATTAAAGGTCGTGCGAGGGAAAAAATATCACATCTCGAGGAAGTTAGAAGTTGAGACTCGGTATTGGTTACAAACAAGAAAAATGTTGTAACAGAAATTATCTCAATCAATGTGAAATGTGGATCAAAAATGTTGAGAGTTTTCGCTGTTCTAGCTTTCTTTTTTTTGTATTCTCTAGACCTTATATTAATAATCTTCTATCATTCTTATTGAAAATTTCTGTACTTTCTAAAAAAACATTAAAAATTGGATTTTTTAGAATTTACATGCCATATTGTCAAATACTTTATTACGGAAAATTGAAACTATCGCAAAACAGACACTAATAATAGCTAAATGATAGCTTGACTTTCAAAAAATTAATACAATGAGACAAAAGAATTCTTCTACGCTGAATATTACAATATTAACTTTAATATCGATGATTAATTAGCTAAATTATGGTAATTTTCTAAACTTAGATTGAAGTTAAAAAAATGTCGCTATGACATGTGTCTGCTCAGTTAAACAAATGATATTCAAAGTTTGTACGGATGATTGAAAGTTCCAGTCTCTGATACGGTTCTGCATTTCACCGATTTCTGTATTTCTATCATTGAGGTAATCGTATACATACGGTACCTGTGGGGTTTAACATTCCACCATCACGATATTATTTTCGCGAACCGCTTTTATCAAGCTCCCAGACCCGGGAGAGGTTCGCCAACCACCGGTTGTGAACCGCCGCCCCGGAGGGAATCGTTTTGATACGGGGCGGCTCAGGGGCGACAGCCCGGCCCACAATGGTGCCTAATGCCGAAAAGGTGGCGGAAAGGCCCCAGACGAGTTTTAAATAGGAAGCTTATAAGTCCGTAAATAGTATGGTTACTATTTGCCGCCTTAAAATAGAGCGTTTACCACATTCTGTATAAGCAGCTGACTGCTCTAACCTGCTCTAACCTCTTGTCAATGTTGAGTCGCATTCCGCACGTTGAAAGGATGCACTTACAATCTATTCGACCGCGCAGAATATTTATTAGTTTATAGTAGATTAACATACATTTGCATGGAAGAAACTATTTGAAGTAAGTATATTAATTGATTTTATATTATTTAAACAATGAAATAGCTTGTGAATTCTCTATTTTCAAATGTTAATGATGCATAAATCGAAAGTCCTACGAAGCTCTGCCATAAAATGACGTTTTTTATACGTTTAATTTTTATTGAATTCATTACTCCAAAATCAGGTACTCATTCTTGCCAATTTTTTTAATTATTAAAAATAAAGTACCTTAATAACCCTTGAGTATCTTATTTATATGATTAATAATTTACATAATATAATTTTTGTTAATATGTAATTTTTACATGTCTCATAGTTATCCAAAAACTAATATTAAATGAAGAATCTGTGAAAAAAAATGTCAATTTCCATTGATGTATCAATATTTTCTACATTTAAGTCCCCTATAGAAATTTTCGGAAAAAAAATATTTTCATTTATAGAACATTTTTTAATTTCATGTGTGCCATATAGAGTCAGCCATTTTGTTTCTTGAAAAAAGTTAAATTTGAATTCATCTATCCCCAAACCCTTATTCTATGGAAGTTCTTGAAAACGAAATCATGTTTTGGACTTTTCACTACGGAGTAGAGAGAAAGTTATGTAATGCTGCGTGGAAAAACGACGAATTATCAGTAGAAAACCTCTTTACTACAGGTCCTTAGTAATGAAAAAGTGGATAAATCCTGATTCTAGATTTAGAAAAAAATTCACTAACACGTGCTGTAACCAAAATCCATGATTTGTGAGTATTTGATACGAAAAAGTCGAATGACGGCGAAGCGTCTGTCTATCCGTCCGTTCGTCTGTGCAACAACGCTAGAGGCTAAACCGTTCAGCCCAATCGTCCTGATTGATGTCGGGGCCCCTTGAATTTGACACCGATATTTTAATTTTATGGGGTACTTAATGTGAAGCTTCTCGGGCATTTTCGAAATTTTTAAAAAATGGCTCCATTGTCTTAGATTAAATTATGTTGGTTGAAAATCCTGATTATTCGAAAATTTCAAAAATTCAAAATCTTTCCGCGCTTTTCTCGAACTACCGTTATGAATACAGAGTTTATTTCTTTAATGAAATCTGTTCCTTAAAGACAGATTTTTAAAAAAAGGTCATGTATATTTTTTCGAAAATTTGAGACCTTTTACGGTATAATACGCGGGAAAGTGGTGCAGTTTTAGCCGCACTAGTTAGGCGTTTGGCACTGTAGTGCGGCGTGGCACGGCGGCCGGAGAGCGGGCAGCGAGCGGCTGGCGTCCGGGACGCGGGGCTGCACCGCGCGGACGGAGCTGCGAGCGGGAAAGGGGGCGGGGCACCTCTGACAAATTCTGCGAATTAATCAGCGCCGCTCGCTAAATGAAGGAGGAGGCCGCCCCCGACGGCGCAAAATCGCTCAGCCCCGCCGCCCCGCCGCCCCCGCCCCCGCCCGGACCCATCGCGGGCATCTGCACTGACCTGCTCGCTCTCGGCCGCCTTTCTTTGGCGCTGTTCGCCTTTCGCGTGCTCGTGACTGCTGGTGGCCGTTGTTTCGTGATCGTCCCGTTCTTTTGTTGGTTTGAACCACTTCTTTGTTTTTGCACACGTTGTTTGTCATGTGATGCGGGTCATAGACGTCTGTGCATTTGCTCGCGCTCCCGTCACCGCCCCGTTTTTCGTCCTCTTCTCTGCATGTCTCATTCTACACTGACCTGTTCTACCAGTCATTCTTTTTTACTTTACCAGCCATTTCTTTTCTAGAGTCGGTTCTTTGACGCTGTTTCGTGAACGCTTTGGTCTTCGTTTTGTTTGAACTTATGTTTATTTTGCTGCACATATTGTTTGGTGTGTGATGTATGTCTTCGTCTCCGAATTTTCTGCTGCTTTCCTCTACGCCACCATTTTCTTTCCCCCACTGCTATCTGCGATGACGTACTGCAACTCGCATTTCTTTTTTATGTATCCAATTGTTCTGTACCATTTTCTGTACCCATTCCCATCCTCTTTATCGTCGTTTCGTAAACATTGTGATCTTCATATATTTTATTATGACGCTATTTTCTAGCCTTACAGCCAGACCTAGATGAGACAAATGATTTTCAAGTATTGGTAATTGCATTTGTTGGTTGTGAATCAAGGAGGAATATGGTTTAAAACGGGAAAATCCCGAACAACGATATTCCTCGTTCTTTTGTACAAATTTAATGTGGATTGATTCAAATTTGAACTCCGATATCCAGAGGTTGATGGTAAAGGGTCTGACCTCGATATCACGGGTTGCCCCTGACGTTTCTTTTAAGAGGAATCATAGCATTTCACCTTAACTTATTGTTCTCCTCTCATTTTCACCTGTGCGTTTGCACCATCACCGCCACCGTTACCCCCGTCTTATAACCCCTTAAATAATTGTAGCATTCCAAACTCGGTTTTTCTTCTTTGTTTAAACAAGGAGTTACTGTTTCATCATTTTGGAATTTTATTATTAAAACTTTTCAATACTCTTGGAAGAGTGTCTTTTAACGCTGGCGGAATGATTGCAAAAAATTCGCAACTGTAGTTATGCGTAATATTTTCGAATCTTTATTAGAATTATTATACGTAATACTTTAATGGAAATTCCAGGGTTCTCTTGCAGTTTGATCCGCTCATAAACATGGTGTAATCTTATTTCTCTATTTGTCGTTGTACATAATAGTTGTGCAATCCGATCAACAAAATATGTGATGAAATTTTTGTTAAAGAAAAGACATGACAAATTTTGTCCACGCGGAAATAGCTGGAAATATTTACGATGTTTAAAACATTTAAGCCCGTACCATAACTCCACAAAACCGTAAATATTTGAACACCAACTTGAAGAAAATTAATACATTGCTAAATACGTGTACGATTAGTTGTTAAATATAGAAAATTTCCCTTCAATTATAGTGCAGTTTATTATGCCTTTTTTTAACGTTGACTCCCCGCTTTATTGGCGAACATGGGTAGTAACGTAATGCCATTGATACACCGATGTTAATCTCTACTGACAAGTGACTCGCTACCTTCATTTTCTTCTTTTCGCCTTTCATGTGCCCGAGTCTTCACTCCCGGTCATACCGGTTTCCTTAGCATATTGTCTTACTTTTAAGACAGCTGTCACCTCTCTGTCTTCTTATAAGTTTACATGGTATTTTTCACGTGAATTTTGTCGATTTCTCTCGCGCTCCCGTCACCGTCCCAATTCTTTCTCGTCTCTGGACTCCAAACTTCCGCACTGATATATTCTTCCACTTGCTTAGCTCCAAGTGTTTATTGTTTGCATCGTTAGATATTGTATGTTGTTCTATCTTTCCGATTGTAAAACAACTGTTTATTGACTTCGCTTCTAAGAATAGCGCAATGTTCTTCACCTCTCCTTGTAAGCTTTGAGTTAGTATTGGGTTGCATTACTAGGAACTGCGAAATGATCTTCCTTCCTGCGTTTGAGGCTTGTGTGTTTATTGACTCTTCTGCCGACAGCACACAAAGTGTTGCTCTTTCCCTTGTACCAGGAATTCAAGTACCTAGTCCGGGGTAAACCTGCACGAGCAGAGGGGCACTAGGGAACACGAGCTTTAGCGCCGGGCGGATGGGCGGCCAGGGCGAGGCGAGGTGAGGAGAGGAAGGACGGCGCGGGGCAAAGGGGGGCGAGTGGGAGGAAGCAGCAGGAGAAGGAAGGGGCAGGGCGGGGAGGCGGTTCGGGCTGAGGAAGGGTGGAGCAGGGCCGAGCAGTGAGGTGCGGGGAAAGAGGGCAGAGGGGAAGGACAAGGAAAGGTGGGTTGGTGGCAGTTGAGTCGGGGAAGGAAGGAGTGGGACGGTGCGAGTGGAGAGGCTCAGCGGGGAGAGGAAAAGCAGGTAGTGGTGGCGGAGAGGGCGGGGTAGGGGCGGAGGGGGCGGGTGGCAGCCGGCGTGAGAGATACTCGTAGCAGGAGAAGCAAGACGCAGAGCAGGGAGGCGAAGCGGGCGGAGGAAGGGGAGCAAGGGCCGAGCAGTGCGGTTGCGGGAAAGAGCGGCAGAGGGGAAAAGGGCAAGATGGTGGGTTGGTGGGAGTTGAGTCGGAGAAGGAGGAGTGGGGCGGTGCGAGTAGAGAGGCTGGTGGGAGAGGGGGACCGGGGCGGAGCGGGGCGGAGCGGGGCGGAGCGGGGCGAGCTAGCGGGGGGACGGTGCGGAGCGGGGCGGAGCGGGCGAGCGGGGCGGAGCGGGGAGCGGAGCGGCGGGCGGGGGCGGAGCGGGGCGGAGCTGGGCCGGCGGGGCGGAGGGGCGAGCGGGGCGGGCGAGCGGGGCGGAGCGGGGCGGAGCGGGGCGGAAGCGGGGCGGAGCGGTGCGAGCGGAGCGGGGCGGACGGGGCGGAGCGGCGAGCGGGGCGGAGCGGGGGCGGAGCGGGCGGAGCGGGCGGAGCGGAGAGCGGGGCGAAGCGGGGCGGAGCGGGGCGGAGCGGGCGGAGCGGGCGGGAGCGGGGCGGAGCGGGGCGGAACGGGGAGGCGGGGAGCGGCGGAAGCGGGGCGGAGCGGGGGCGGAGCGGGGCGGAGCGGGCGGAGCGGGGACGGGGCATGCGGGCGGAGCGGGCGGAGGCGGGGCGGAGGCGGAGCGGGGCGGAGCCGCGGAGCGGGGCGGAGCGGGAGCGGGCAGCGGGCGGAGCGGGGCGGAGCGGGCGCGGCAGCGGGCGGAGCGGGGCGGAGCGGGGCGGAGCGGGGCGAGCGGGGGGACGGGAGCGGGGGCGGAGCGGGGCCGGAGCGGGCGGAGCGGGCGCAGCGGGGGGAGCGGGCGGAGCGGGCCGGAGCGGGGCGGAGCGGGGCCGGAGCGGGAGCGGAGGCGGGGCGAGCCGGGGCGGAGCGGGGCGGAGCGGGGCGGAGCGGGGCGGTGTTGTACGGTGCGGTGTGGTGAACGCGGGTGATGGATCAGCGAGTCGGCCGCTCGCCCGCCTGCCGGACGACGCCATTCATTTATTTAGCGGCGCAGTTTAATCCGCCGTATCGCTCGCTTTCAACAGGCCTCCCGCGATTCGTTCCGCGCCGAGTCGCCAGCGCCTCTTCTTTCGCCGCGTTCGTCCAGCGCATCGCCCGCGTCGCGCGACGGAAAGCAATAAAAATTGCAACTTGTAACAACACCCAGTAGAAAGGAAGATGAACACCTGTATGTTTTTTGTTATTTAAGGTCGCATCAACTTCTAGGTCATTAGCGACCACTATTGCGTGTAACGGTACGGTAACTGTGAGGATGACACGATATGATGATGATAGGTGGTGAAAGGACGAATACAATACAACCATGCCCGAGGCGGCACTCGAACTTTCGGTCCAAGATCGCTACGGCACTACTAACTTAGTGATCTCGGCCACCGGATTGCCTAAGCTGTAGGTTGCTGCAGAGGCAGGTGCAACACACTAAGTGAAGTACCTCCCCAGATTACATTTCCACGTTTTCGCAGAATTTCACTTTCATCTTATCACTAACGTACGAGACGGGGATTCGGGTTAGCGCTCTAAGACTTAAAGACTTACAGGCAGGCTTCTTTTTTCTTTCTATATTGCTGCACATCTGTGCTTCTTAATGTTGCGCTGGGAGAGGTGGCTCAGGGCATCCACTGATGACACAGCATTGCCTCTGAATGGTATGCTTTACGTTTGTGTCCCGAAGGTGGCAGCGTTTTCAACACTACCTGGATACGCTGGGCGAGTTCAATTGCTCTTATGAGGAGAATTCTAGCCTTCGACTGAGGTGATCGCTAATTTTCCATGGTTTCTCCGGTCAATATCAGGCGAATGCCTGTACCCTAACAAACGTGCTATGGACCGCTCTCGGTCGCGGGATCTTTCCTTCATCTTCCTTGTCATATCCTCACCGTTACGAATGAACCTTTAAAAAACATACAATATATATATATATATATATATATATATATAT
>BOPP01000133.1:1818519-1829289 GCA_017312745.1 Gryllus bimaculatus
TGTGTACATACATACATACAGTGTTTGTTAGGTTCACAATTTATAACTCAAAAATGACTGGACCAATTTTACATGTCTATAATTTGTTGGATTCATCTTCGCCAGGAATAGCAAAATAAACATTTAAATATCGGAAATATTCACGAAAAAGAAAGAAAAAAGAAGAAACAAAATATTTATGCCGAATGCAACCCGCAGCACCCGCAAGATTTTTGACAGTAACTCGTTAAATAACTCCCAAACAATGCGATCTAAGAAAAAAAATTAAAATCAAAGAAACCATAATTTGCACTACTCTCTACCGCGTTTTTGTTGGTCCGGCGCTTCTTGATATGCTTCTCAAAGATATGCAGAATCTGTAACAATATGTGAGAGGATCAGAAAGACTGACAGAGAGAGACAGACAGAGAGTGAGTGGGAGGTAGAGGAAGAGAGGGTGGGCTGAAGAAAGGGTGGGGCGGGGAGAGGGAGGGAGGGAGGAAGAGACGGTTAGCAAGAGGGAGAGAAGGAGAGCAAGAGGAAGAGACGGAGAGATAGAGGGAGGGACGGAGAGGGAGTGACAGAGAGAGACGATGAGAGAGGGAGAGACAGAGAGGGATGGACGGACGGAGAGAGGGACGAAGAGAGGGGGATAGACGAAGAGAGGGTGAGAAACAGAGAGGGAAGATGAAAGACGGAGATGAAGGGCAGAACAACATCTGCCTGTTTTGCTAGTATATATTATAAATTACATTTACTTCGATGTATTGATGCACCGTGATGCTGTAGAAATTCGTAGAACTTTTTTTAAGATCACTAGGTATCATGACGCAAATTTCCTTTGCAAAATGCACAGACATAGTCTCAATAGTACTGCTCTCAGTAGATTATTCTAAAATCTTGAGAGAATAAACAATATTTCTCTAATATAATGGAATACTAATTAATATGATAGTGAGTATAAAAGAGGTACTTGCGTGTTAGTGCCCTATATCTCCCAAGTAGCTGCACTCCTACCAATTTCTTCGTCGCCCCAAGAACTGAAGACTTTTTTATGCAGCCAGTTCGTTTTTCCAATTAATTTTAATATCCTTCGTTATTTCAGTTGTTCACTGGGCTCATATATTACATTTTTTTAAAATTTAGTTATTAATTTTTCTATCGTTCTTTGGTAATTCTCATCTTAGTACGTGAGGTCTGTTAAAGAAAACATTTTTTTAAAAGTATTAGATGTAACAATGCTCAGCAGCAGCAAAAATGCTACTGAACATGGTTTTCCAAAACAAAATGGTTTTACATTCCAAATGGTTTTCCAAAAAGTAACTCCTGCACTGCTCAAGATATAAAAAAAGTCACGAATAACACTGTAGTAAATAAAATATTTCATAGCTAAACCAGTTTTCATGAACACTGTAGTAACAACATAAAATATACACAGTATCTTACCAACATACCCAAGATATCAAAAAATGTTTTTAAAGAAGTAACATTTGATAGAAAATATTTAATGAGAGCGTCGTCTTCCTTGAAGCCATGCTGTCGCACGCTCTCAGTTGATTCGTAAGCAGTTTCGCACTGAGTATGGTAATCTATAGTACTAGATAGGATAAGCAGAATAACTAATTCAAAGTTGAAAGTGTTGTATTGTGTTTTTTTTCGAGTCCCTGGGAATCTAACAAAATCACTGACACCTCGCCCGCGGGTTCCATAGTTTTCTTCCAATATCAGCGCGCACAGAAAACTAGTAATTTAGCTAATATAATTAATAGAAATGCAATTATCCAGAACATTTTGTAAATAACTCGTATTATTTTGTATATCCTCCACAAACTGCTTCAATAGTGGTATGTGATACAAATGTAAGAAAGATACACAGTTTCCCTCTGACATCCGTGCGCTTCTACTATCATAACACGGAATATGCCGGAATATTCCAAGCAAGTTGAATATGACCATTTCGCCACAATAACACCAAGTTAGAAAATGGAATGCAAGGTAAACTTTGTAAATTATTATTCGTTCGTACCGCAGATGTTGATTTTGCGTCGTGCTTCCTGTATTGTCGTGTGTTTATGTCTGTGGTATATTTTACAATTCCGGGAAAGGTGTTCGTTGCGACTGCCAACTCATGAATGCCACACAAAAATTCTGAGCAGAACTGGAATGCCATACATATTGAAAATACGAAACATAACTTTCCGGGAAGAATTGTGAAAGAATTGTACATATTATTGCGTTATTATAGTAAGTATTAAATTTTCTCATGGTATATAAATAAATGTTTTTCTTGAAAACGATTTTGTGAAGTCAGAATTTATTTAGAATTATGTTCTTTTTTACTTCTGTTCCGTACAGTTTCTGTAAACTATTGAAATAGTAGAAAGAAATCTGTATCATAAACTTTTTGAAGTTCCTAAAAACGCCCTTTTTCTTGTTTGTCCTTTTGGCTATGTCTCCTATGAGCCTTTCAAATATAAGCTACTTTTTTTCAAAATGAGTTTTCTGTCGTTGTAAGATTTATATCATTTCATTATGGGCTGAAGTGTGTGAAAGTCATTGAAGTTCACGAAACATTTTGAAAAACTGCCTGGTTTTGTAATATCTATCAATATGACTTTTCTATTTTGATTAAAAATAAAGATGTGTAGTCTGTTTGCCAGAATTTTTGTATTTCAAGTTTTGTTCCAAGTCTCTTTCTCACTAAATAATGACTACATCAATTCTCTCGTTTGGTTACTATGAGTATGATGTCTGGATTGGATCTCACCCACCCTGATGTCAGAAAAGGTGGGTTTCAAATATACCCGTTAAAGTTTTCGTTCGATCATTTGCTTTGTAGGACATGTTTATGACAAATCGGCTGAAAAGAGTCATAATTTGGTCAATCTCTTGAATATTTGACAAAGTTACCATCTTGCAGTTAGCATTGGCATTAGTTGATTGGTGTCATATGCAGAGCTAGAGGTACTTGCTGCCTGCCGTGCACATGTAGTTCGCAACGCTGTCACTCCCTCCCATTCATTCGACTGCACAGTCAGGACTGCACAGTCGATTGTCAGGAAAAGGGCCAGTGCTCAGCCCCAATTCACTGTCTAAAGATTTCTCATCGCACTGTCAAGTTGCGTAGGTGGCTAGATTTCAAAACCCTCCGTTTAGTTCGCCGGGCCGATTTCTTGTAAACACTGGGCCATAAACTGCCGTTAGTTGTCTGATTCACCAACTGGTCAGATAATTTACCTTTGTGTTCCACCTACATAGGTAACTAATTTGTGGGGTGAATCTTATGGAGGTGTTAGGGAATATCAGACTTAAGCTGACTAAAAATGCTTCTGGTCTAAATCACACAAAATGCTATTCCAAAAAGGTGCATGCACACTAACCTAGATATAGAAATAAAATTCTCGTGTAACATTGAAATATATTAAATATTTTAACAAAAGCGTTCTTCTCTAAAACTCAATATTATAGTGTAACATATATACCATACAACATATCTTTACACACCAAGAATATAAAAAACGTTGATGTTCCGTAACCCAACTCATCTTTAGTAAATATTCAATGTCAGGTGGACCTTGGTTTCATGCATCTTCGCGGTGTAATGATGTCAACTGTATCGTAAGTAATTACGAGAATTCATTAGGTGCGAGCAGTACGAGAATAGTTGGGATAACGCAATCGAATATTGAATTTTTCAGACAAAATCGAAACTCTTTCTTTGGCTTTGGATTTCTCCCATGTTCCTGGATACATAATACCACTGACGCGTAAGAAATGGGCAGAGATAGCTAGGTTTTCCGTCATTTTATGCGTATATTCGAAATATAGATAAACCACTCAAATATTTGCATTCATGAGTGAAAATCAAAACTGTTTCATTAGTTCCGAGTTTGAGGGAGCCTAAAACAAAGCTTTGACACCTCTCAAATGTTCAAAAACCGCTTAATTTTCCGCCAAATTAACCGAATATCCAAAATTAGCAATACAGGTCAAAAACCTGATTTCAGTTCCGTAAAGTTCCACTTTCGGAAACGACAATGTCTAAGCAACTCCTTGTGTTCCTCCCCGGCAGCCGCGTTCCCTCCAACTGCCGCTGCCGCACCCAACACGCCGGAGGACACTCGACGATTGACGTGACCTGGGCGGCGGCGCGCGCGCCCGCGCAGCGCGTCGCGTTTATTCCTGGAATGACGGCCTCCGCGCACACATTCGCCGCGATGAAAACTCGAAACGTGGCTGTAATGCGCGCCCGCGGACGGAATATCACGCGCGCAGCGGAGCGGCGGGCGGCGGGCGGGCGGGCGGCGACGCAGCGACGCGGGGGTGGCGGTGATTGGAATACGCGGCGAGGGCGATGTGATGGTAGGTGGTGGGTTTGGCGACGGCCGTACCAGGGCACCAACTCATGTCCCTGCAGTGCCTCTGGCCGGGATGTCCTAGGTTCGAGTCCCGTCGGAGGAAGGATATTCGACACTATCCAGCTAGCCAGGTCAACTTCTGTCTCTGTCTGGAGGACAATTCCAGTGGCCGGTTGCTCTGATCAGTGGTCTTCCGTAGTTTCTCCGACAAACCCAGGCGAATGCCCGAGCAGCGAAACAAATGGGCCACGGACCGCGCGCGGTCTTTCCTACCTCTTCCTTGTTCTCCCCTCTCCCTTACTCTCATACAACTGTACCCACATGTACTACACATATTGGGAGACCGGTTGGTAGCTGAGAGCTTGTCCCGGCTGGGGCGGTGCCCCGGTGGACCTGGTAGTGAAAACCCTGCTAGCCGATGGCAGGTAGACGCTGGATCTTTCCATTCAGCGGGGGAAGATCACAGCTATCTCCCAAGGAGTAAACTTGCACTGCACTTACGACTAATGACTATAGCAGTTGACGCGACCGGAATCACTAACAATCAATCAATAAAAAAGACCGCCATGTTAGTGGGGAGAGAAGTAAGCACGGTGTTGTGTCGGCGGTGATGATAGGGGGACGGTGTATGTTGATGTGGGCGGCACCCATGCGTATGTAATGTTGTGGGTGGTGGCGATGATTGGAATACGCGGTGGTTGCGATGTAGTTCTGGGAAATATGTTAGTGGTAGGTTTGGTGCCGAACATGTCTGTGGTGAAAGAAATGAGGACGTTTTAGTGGTATAGGGGCTGGAGAAAATCGTGTAGATTGTATCACAATGGGAACGGTGTAAGTGTTGATTCATAGAGTGTTGGGGTGGTATCGGTAATTAAAGTATACGTTACGAGTATATGGTGAATTCAGAGTTGCGTGGAGGGAGGGGTTTGTGGTGGGGGTAATGGCTACGGTGGCATGGCTCTGAAACTGCAATGACTAACAAATGGGGAATGAAGCCCGGATTTTCTAATTCCCCGCCAGGTCTCCAATTTGAGTTATCTATCCCTGCCTTCTAGCTTCGATTGCAGTGAAGATATTGTTGGTGGCTGGGTGGTGACCATGACGTTGGAGGTCGTGGGAACGGTTAGTCCAGGTGGTGACGCCTTCGGTAGCACGGAGAGTGGCGATGAATCAGGTATATGGCCCACGTCCCAGTGGTTGTTGTTGAGGTGATGTAGAGTGAACGAGAAGAATTGATCATTGAGTTCACGCGGATGATAGTAATAATAGTTGTATGCCACGAATTGGTGTAATTGCAGCGAGAAGGATTTCGGTGAGGGGTCTGGAGGGATTGGTGAGGGCGTTTTAGAGAATGGAGGCGGTGTATGATGGGGTGGTTTCAATCTAGAACTGGTAATGCAGGTAGGCTTGATGTGATTAATGAAAGGATGTAATTGCCTGAAGCAGGAATTCTGAATATAAAAAACCGAAGAAGCGCACATCGGATATGAAGCAGTGTATCAACAAAGTTTAATTTTATCTTCCCATTCAAATATGTTAGTGCCAGAACTGGATAAAAACTCACTTTCATGATTTCAAAATAGCGTGTTATTAAATAATACTGGAAAATTCTATTATCCAAAGCGGACTTGTAGATG
The DNA here is from genome assembly GCA_017312745.1 of Gryllus bimaculatus. NCBI lineage: Eukaryota > Metazoa > Arthropoda > Insecta > Orthoptera > Gryllidae > Gryllus > Gryllus bimaculatus. Next base: position 1,824,494 of record BOPP01000133.1, read on the forward strand.
TTCATTCTTTGTTTTCTCATTTGGATTGTTCAGGGGAATGTTTTCAACGAAAACTACTTCAAGGACTCTGAGAGAGTCACCAAGTAGAAGATGTGGACGTTAACAGTTAAAAGAATCACTGTTCTTTGCGACAATGATATATGGTTTGGATAGAAAATAACGTGATTCATCAGATTACAAGAGTTCACAGATTAGGGAAATGTTATATTGAAAATGACAATGAACACCATAATCTCTCTCGAAAAAGATTTTAATGTTATTAAAGGGATTAGTCATATTATAGTAATTTTCATGATTACAATCATAATCATTTGTCAGATTATCATAATTTCATTAATATTAGTATGCACTTAATTGATTATTTCATTAATAAATTAAACGCAAACAAATAAATCGTGTTACGCGGTGTAGGATAAAATTTGAAATACGTTTGTTTGTAGGAAAGCTCAATCTCATCAACCTGCTGTTTCCCGTGCCCACACATTAACAATATCATCGAATTCTAATAAAAGATAAAAACAAAAATAAAACTAGAATTACGAAAAATATGACAAATTAACACTGAAGTTACTCCTGAAACTGCAAGACACAGCACACACCTTTCCCAACTACTTACATCCAGGTGATCTCCTCTCGCCTAAAAAACCGCAACCTCCTACTTTTATTTTGGCTAAGTAACCGACTGAAATCGCTCGAGTCAAAAACTGTTGCAACGTCATCACCCACTCGATCACTCACTCAATCAACCACTCGATCATTCACTCAATCAACCACTCAATCTCTCACTCAACCAACCACACGATCACTTACTCAATCATCCACTCGAACATTCACTCAACCACCCTCGATCACTCAATCAATCACCTACCACACTTAATTGGTTACCTACTCGATTCCAGTCGACGCCTCACTCAGCTGAGTGTGGTACTCCTCACTCAGCTGAGTGTGGTGCTTGAGCGGGGCTGGCGACGGCGGCAGCGACGGCCGAGTCAGCGGTGCGCGAGGGGGGCTGCAGCAGCCGCGCGGTCTGGCGGCGAGAGATTCGTGGCAAACGTGACTCCTCCGCCGTTGCGGCTTCGCAGTACGAGCGCGAGCGAGCTGTGCTTTTTACGAGAGGATCTGCGCCGTTTGCATCTTATTGCAGCGAAATTCGTTAGCAGGTAGGGTTATTGCTGCATGCCGCCCACTTTACGGGCCGACGCGCGCGATGAATTTTCAACAATGTCGTGAGGCGCGGCTTCAATTCGAAATGAATTGAATGTCGTTGAAAGGTGCGTTCTAAAAGTTAGAGTATGTGCATGAGGGATCGTAAAGCACATGTATATGCTCTCCTGCGACGTTCGTGTATGTTTTTATGAGTTGTGTTACGGAACGCTAAGATTGAATGATACGGTCACAATTGTCTGCCTGTTTTGAATTCCAGGTCAAAATACTGATTGGTGATTAATTGTGATGGTTAACAAGATTGTATTTTATTATAGTCATTGTATTTAAAAAGAAACAAAATTTAGACAGACAATTTATTTTTCTTCATTTTTTTATTTGAAATTTTAAAATTGTATTAATGAAAAGTATAAAAAAATTAAAAAAACTAATTTAACTTATTTGGATGTATAGACTTTATATATACATCTCTGAATTAATTTTTTGCTCGCTCTGTAACGCAACAAATTAGATAATGTTCATGTTGCTTCTATTTATTTCTAAACATTGTCTTAAGACGGGAATTAATGACTCAGTTTTTCATAAATTATGAATGTGCATTCAAATTCCATTATCCAATTCAAAGTAACAAACAGTAAGTTTCTCTTCTTATAAAAATGTTTAAACACTACGCCACTGTGCGTCTTTGTTTTAGTCTCCCAACTTTCTAACTCGGTTGCACAAGAAAACGAGAAAGGTTTTACGGAAATTGACAAGCAACTACCGGGCTTTAACAAAGTCGCTCTCTTCATGTATAGTACTTTAATTTTCGATCTACAACTCAATTTCCTCCACGTGTTTGTAGCGGAGCAGAAATCCTGCTGAACTTCACAAACTACCTTGTTCTCAAAACACTGTATGTATTTTTAGAGCCCTCACCTCTCCCATGTGCGCACAGATCCGGCAAAAATCTTTCTTCCTCGCCGTTGTGAGTTTTCCAAAGTTGTTCCTCGAGCAAAAAGTAGTCGACGTCCATTGGTACATTTAATTGGGCAATTCCCATCTGAATAGCGCTAAATATTCGAGTTCCAAAATTTTGTTCGAAGCTTGTATGGCCCGCTATTAGGGTTATTAATCTATGTTTAGAGAATTTAATGGCTATAAGTTTCGAGACCGGAGGTGTGTGGAAGGTTGACTTAATAAACTGGTATGGATTTTTCTTATTAGTATTAGTACACCACCTCCGTTTTGCATTTGATCTGTCGGTTCTGACTACCACTATAGCCTGATATATAAATGTAAAGCACTGATTAAATGCGTTTCCGTTATGCAAGCAGCATTATATTTTCTTCATGTTGTAAAAAATACGTAGTTCTAATTTTTTATTTGTTGAGCCATCGCGTTCCAGTGAGCAGATTTTAAATTATCTTTTAATTACTGTTGCATATTGTTGTTAAAAATAGGCTGAGAGAGATGCTTGTAAATTGGCTGACTATTGTTGGGATGATTTATTAATAATATTGACTAAGAAGCAAGTATTTGAGCTTAATTATGAGATGAATGAAAGAGTTATTATCTTAGAATATATTATAATGGGATGTTGAGGTATTTAGGTCGGTTGTTTTATTTGTATTGGGAGGTTGGGGCAATGTAAATTTGTGGAATATTTTAGATGTGGAGAGATGGAAGCTTTTTGAGAGTCTTGGAGGGGTTGTTTCTTAATCTATTTTTAAATATGCCTGATTTGGTTACTTAGGGGGTGTCTAATTTGTTTTTTTATAGTATGGCATTGCTATTGATCTTAAATCAGCTCTTGAGATCCATTGCAATTTTTACAGACTGCAGGTAAATCTTTTTTAGGGCAATCTAACAGAATAATGATCTTGTCACAGATAATCACCGCCCGATGAATTGTTACAGTTATTCTTTGTGTGTCCAAGTCTAAGCACCCGCATACACTGAACTGGACCTTTTGCCTTCTCTTCTTCTGGCTTAAACACTAAGGTTACAGATTTGATTAATTTCGTAGCACTTGTTCGATTATTTGGACTGCCGTGAATTCTGCTGCTAATAACTGAATGGCACGTTATTTTGTAAAAGTCTTGTTACACTGATGAGACAGGAATTTGTGCTGAAGTCTTCGTTATTTCCTCTAGTGTAATTTTGGGTGAATTTTTGAAGACGAGAGAAAACTTTTTATTGCTGGCATCTTCTGTAGGTGTGAAATTGTCTTTAGTTCAAATAGGTATTTGATGGGCTTGTTCTGAAGTTCTTGCTATGATTTAAACATTATTTTAATTCATGTTTCCGTTGAAATCTGTTGTAAATTGGCTTGGTTAATTGCTTTTTAATCTCTTTGTTGAATTCCGAAATATTTAGATATGTTTACATAGAATGGAGGGATTCTTAGTTTTCTCTTCTTGGCGCGGAGTTAACATTGGCAACTCCAATCTTTGTCCTTGAATCTGATTAGGTTTTTCTAGAAACCAAGATATCTGTTTCCCACTGGTATATCTTACTTGAGTTGAATCTGAAGTGGGTGATTTCGTATTTGGAAGGGATGTCTATTTCTCCGAGTATATGGTCTTTTTGCACTGTTAGTTAATTCGTTAACGACTCCACTGTTGTCCATGAAAGGCTGCTTCGCCGCGTACTGCTTCTTTTGCTGAGCAGAGGTACCGACCTGGAGTTCCGCCCCGGTGATCTGTTGCAGCTGTTATCCCCGGCGCCTGAAACAGTTCCCAAATTGCCCAACTGTATGGTTTGAGCAAGCTGAGGTTTGCAGCTCGGATGGCTCCGAATACGAGATGATGTTGTGTTGAGAAATTTCTGAGTGCTGAGCTACGTGTCCATGGCAACACTCTTCTGCCGTAGAGAGTTTGCCATGGCTCCTGCAATGCTGCTGACCTAGTCACAAGCTGGCTGAAGGGCTCACCGTTAATAATAAGATAAGCGAGAGTTGTTTATGGCAACACTGTATGGTAGCTGATTGACTACCACAACTTCACAACACAACGAAGTACTTCACTGTTATACCATTTTAGTGAAACTGTCTGAGTAACTTTCACTGACTAGCAGAGCGTTTTTAGTGTGTTTAAAACGACGTAAATCATCTTTCGCCCATGTCAACCTAATATCTACTAATGACGCGATAAGTTAGAATAATGCTGAAGGCATGAATGTGGATAGAACAAAAGTGAATAAGAAAAAAAGATTCGTTCTGCCGTATCTTTTTCCCAATGACAACTTTGGAGAAAACTAAATACTGACGTGGAAAGCTAGCGCATTCTGACGAAAATCAATCTCCATAGAACATGAACACCACAATTAAAACTGAATTTCTTCCAGAAATGGCGGTGCTGCAAACCAAACCTATTGTGAAATATGTAACACCGCTCACAACCAAGCCTCCCGATTTTTTGTGGAATTTCCAATTGCCCAGGACCATAAACCAACATAGGAAACAATGCAGTTGATAATGATTTTTTGGGAAGTATAATTATCTTCTTGCCGGGCTGGCATGAGTGAGTCCCGTTGAGCGTCATGTCCAACTCACGAGTACCACGGAAGGAAAGTTTATTAGTCGCCCTGCTTGACGTCCTTTGTCCTTCGTCATTCAGGTGCGGCACTTCCCAGTTTCAAACATCATCATT
>BOPP01000133.1:1843055-1877128 GCA_017312745.1 Gryllus bimaculatus
CCCATTCCTGCCTCCGAATCCCCCCCCCGTGTCCCAGCCCTCCCATCCTCCCGTCCGAAACCACCTTCTCTTGCGATCATTCCACAGCATCTCCCTATTCATTCCTCCGACCATGCCTCGCTCCACCTCTCGACCATGCCACACCCTCCCCGTCCTCGCTTTCACCCCCATCAGCGCCTCTGCCCCTTCCCCCTTGCTGTAGCCGCCCTCATTCTCGCCACAGCTCCTACCCTCGCCAACGACGAGACCCCAAGCCCTCTACCCTCGGTTACAGTCCTGCCCTGCCCCACCCGTCTCCCAGCCATGCCGTAGCCTTCCCGACCTCACTCTGACCCCTCCGCCACCTCCGCTCCCGATGTCGCCCAGACCGCACCTCGTGGCCGCCTAGGCCGAGGTCTAGCGTGCCAGCCCGCTACTCGAGCGCTTTCGGTGCCGTTGCCATTCCACGATGCGCATCGGGTCGAAATGACCCTCGCGCCTGACTGTGTTATCTAGCGTGGTCAAAACATGTCCTTGTTACAAGCAGCCTTAGTCACAGCATACGTACGCCGGGAGAGGTGGCATAGGGCATCAACTAGTGTCACTGAAGTGCCTCTGACCGGGAGTAACGACGGAAGTAGCATTTTCGACACTAGCTGGTGAGCTTGGTCGAAGTCAGTCTGCAGGAGGAGAATTCTAGTAGCAGGCTGCCCTTATCGATAGCTTTTCGTGCGCTTTTTCGAACATCACTGGGCGAATGTCGGGGTAATCGGGGTCCCTGTCGGGGGGATAGAGCTTGTCCAAGCTAGGAGTAGTGCTCCGCTGGTGGGAGATACCTGGTTGGGGAAAACCTCTAGCCGACGAAATGTCGGTGCCGGACCTCACGGCGTCTAACGGCGGAATATCACTACCACCACCACCACCACCTCTCGACGAAAAACATACACTACATTCATGGGACTACTGATCTTAGAAGTCGACTCGCCCGGAATATGTAAGCAAGCATACGTATGTAATCGTCAATACCCCTCTCAATTCCATCGTCCGACATTATATATTGTTTGAAGCAAGTACCATTATAATGATATTAAAATCGATGAAATCAGCAAAAAACATGAATTATTCGTAGAAATCAACGAAAAATCACAAAAAAATTATAAAAATGGCTCATTTCGTTTTGTCTTAACATTTCTATACTAAACAGCATTGTTCAAAAGTTAGAAGAAAAGGTAGCATTTCATCTACGTATTTTTTTTCTTACTGTGTTACTTCACATCTACAAGCGCGACCAGAATTAATTCCTCTCAGGTCATCCCGGACACCGCCACTAATATAAATTTACAATCACCACCACTACCACTTCTAACTCAACCACCGCCACCATCACTGCCATTTCCATTATTAGCACTAACACTATCGCCGCTAGCATTACAACCACTGACATTCTCACCACCTGCACTACCAACACCCCCACTGCCCCAGCTACTCCCTCACCATCGCCATTGCCCCGAATTACGACCGCCACCACTCTACCTCTAAAGCAATTGCCACCACCAATACAGCCATTACCATTACTAACGTCATAGCTACCAACATCACCGCCATTACTACTACTATCATTAACTACCCCCACCAGAACTACTACCACCTATACCTTCACCGCCTCTCCCCGCTCTAACCGCCAAAATGTCGCCGCTATCCGCAACCACATCCGTCACCATTACTTCCCTCACTTCAGCCTTCTCGAACCATCTCCTGCTCCGTCATCTCTCTCCGCCACGCTCATCGCTGCCCATGCATTCACTGCCAATGCCTTCGGTGCGCTCGTACGGCAACGCCCTTCCGCCGCTTTCGCCTGCCAGCCCTCTCCACGCCCAGCACACAGGCTTCGCAACGCTCGCCCTGCCTGGGGCGCGTTCTCCGCCGCCGCCCCGCCATCGCCACCACCGCTAACGCCACCACCATCGTCTCCTCAACCCTAGACCGCCATCGGCACCGACCCGCACCGCGCGCGCCAGCCGCACTCCGCCGCCCGCCCCTCGCAAGCCTGCGAGGCCGCCCTCCCACTGCCCCGCTTCGGCGACCAGTCACCGCCATCCCCACCCCCCGTCGCCTTCCACCACCCCGCCCCAGCTCCCTAGCAATCACTTTCCCCCGCCACCGCCGTCTCCATTTCCCCCGCCCCGCCACCATCCCGCCCCGCCACCCTCGCCACCACCGCCCCACTCCTCCTCCGCCCCCGCCCCTCACTGCTCCGTCACGACCTCCGCCCCCGCCCACCGCCCACTGCCCCTGCCCCGCGCGGGCCCACCAAAGCGTGCTCGCTTCCAGACCCCGGAGCACCCGCACAACCTCCCACTGCCATCGACATCTCGCCCCCGCCCCCTCGCCGACGCGCCGCCGCGCGGGCCCACCACCACCGACCCCTCCGCCTCACTACCCCGGTCACAACCTCCGCCCCGTCCATCCGCCACCCCGCCGTCCCGCCCCCTCACCCCGCCCCCACCACCCACTGTCCCCGCTTCCAACCCTGGACCCGCGCCGAGTCGCGATGCCGCGTGCTAGGCGAGCGCGTGCGGCACTGCCACCGCCATCGCCCCACCCCCGCCTCACCCTCACTCCAGCCGCGCCAGCGCCGCCGCCGCCGCTCCCCTGGCAGCGCTCCCAACACACAGTGGCTTCTATTTCCAGGGCCCCAAATTAGTTTCATCGCTTTATGAGCGGATAATGAAGACAGATTTTGCCTCTAATTTATTTTTCCTTCGATAGCCCCCGCGGCTCTGCGAACGTTTTAATCTCCTTCTGCTCCAATTTTGCGTCCTCTACGTATCTGTATAAACGTAATTCTTTCGTATCCATTATCAGCGAAGACGGACGGCACTTTTAAAAGGAGTACACAAGGTGGCCGTGTAGCATTATGTTGCAAAATGAATCTTTTGGAAGATACTCATATTTAATATTGTCCTGTCATTTTGTAATTTTATTCAATACTTTTGTCCAATAATGAAATTCGAAAAGAAACTAAATTAACAATTATTGCATGGGCATTTCATTTCTTTTGAAGAATATGACTAAAATTGAGCGATACAGATAAAATTGGAGAACTTAATGTGTTCCTGTTTTAACTGCCATTATTGGCAGGGATACTATTGAAAAGAATTAAAATTAAAAATATTATTTTCATTATAATTTTTTTAAATTTTTTTTCCTAGGGTTTTCCCTCCTTAAGTTTCAAGTTTGAGGGGACTTGAGGCAAACCACCTTCCTAGCATTACATATTTAGAAGCGTGCGAAAAATCCGCCATGTTTTCAGAATGACTTTCGTTTTTCGAGAAAGACTTATCTTTTTACAATAATACTTTATATTTTGGTTAAAACACCAGTTGCTGTTATTAAAATTGATATAATCTCAACAGGATCAACTTAATATATTTCTTAATATATTTGTTTGAGAAAAGAATGTGTTTTAATTTTTTTCTTTTACTACTTTATTGATGTTATGATCTACAATATGTGTAACGTCAATAATAAATGCTTTCTTTTCCTGTTATTATTATTATTATTATTATTATTATTATTATTATTATTATTATTATTATTATTATGTTTCGCATGAATATTGGTACAAGTGGTAACTCTTAGGTCTAACATATGTGAACTGAATCTGCCCCACTCTTGATTACATCGATTTCTTGGAATTGTAGTAATTACAATTACTGCAAAAAGCTTTTTAGGACAAGAAAAATATTGATAGAATACTATTAATGCGCGCTAAATGTCTTGTTCTGTAATGAAAATGTGATATCATCGGAGACGAAGTGTGACTAATACTACTTCTGGCAAAACATTCTCCTAAACGAAGGATTTTCGTGGAAAATATTCAGAAATTACAAAGGAATTTATCGTTATTAGTTCATATTTATATGCTCTCAGGAATAAATTTGTTAAATCCTCATCTCTTGTTTACAGGTATTTTGGGGAAATTTGATGTACCAAAGACATTACCGTATTTCTTCGTATTTAAAAAAATAAAAATATCTTATTTCTTGCATTTAAATACATTTATATTTTATTACAATGAATTAAATGAAATTGAAATTTAAAGGGATTGTTTTACAATAACTAGCAATGCTGGCTTGGTTGAGCAAAGAAATTGTAACACTTTCTACGCTTTTACTTAGCTCATGCTCACTAATGTGACAAAAGGATGAACTGAAATGTTGCAATATTGCTTGCACTGAATTTCTTAAGAAAACGCCTCCTTATTAATATTATAGACGAGACATATAAATCGTTAATAACTAAGTTTTAGAGATTTTCACTTCTGTATGTGACTTACTATGTACTTAGGACTAAACTGTATGTGACTTAGGACAACAAATAGTTAGACTTGAAACTACATGACATATATTTATCAACAAATACTAAACAAAGTCACACAAATATAATCTTTCAAATCTTAGGTTTAGCGGCACCTGCTGATAAGCACATACAAACCATCAGTTTCACTTGCATCTGAAGGTGAAACTTTTTTTTTCAACCACGATTCCGTTCACTGATGTTTATACAGCATCTGCTATATATAAGGCAAATGTTTGATATCTATTTTCTGAACATTAGCATTTCCGTATCTAAAATCTTTATTAGTGGTTTTCTTTCCAAACGAATTACTTCCCAAGTTCAAATCTCCTACTTGACAGGCTTGATGGGGCTGGATCAAAATATTTTCGATGCCTTCGGAAGCCTATGTTGCCTCGGCTTCTTTCAGACTTCACACGTTGACGTGAGAAAGATTCCACTCACTTCTGAAAACGTTTACTTTGGAAGGCGTGGCTGGCAAGTGTGAGAAGTGTCAGGTAGGCCGTTATAAATTAATGGGTAGGGTTAGAGACGATGAAGGATTGGGCTCAGCAGGCAGACGATGCAGAATCAGGGAGGGTCTAAGCCAGAATGAGGAATTGATCATGGAAAAACGGCTTGCTATTAGGGGTGACCAACCCTACGAACGAAGGAGCCTTTTACAACTGTCGAGACATAAATCAAGTAATGGAAATCTCAGTTCCCTATCTATCAGCAGCTTTGTGCCCTGACAGAAAGCGTTTATATTTTTAGAGAGTTTTGGAATTTCATATCTCTATCAGCGTGAAGGAGCCCTTCCAAGTATTTTATTTTCGTGTTTTGCCCGAGAACGTAGTTGTGACAGCTATGCAATGGTTAATGAGACACACACACACACACACACACACACACACATTTATTATGTAATTTTTCTATTTCACTATATATTTACCACTTTCATATAATATATCTTTGTGCATTTACTGGCAAGAATTACGCTCTATTATAACTTTTTCACGTTACCACGTACATGTAATGAGAATACATTGAAAAGCAGAAATAGGCGATTCTTTGACAGCTGAAACTGTATCCCTGTTATAAACAATATGGGTTAATTTTGTTCCTAAGAAACATATTTTGTAGCAATTTACTTCCTTTAAAACATTGTGTAATCAGAATCTGTTTTATCCGTTCTTGATAATGAAAACTCAATTGACGGTAAAACATCTGCCCGTGTTTAATCAACGATAACGTCTAAACTATTCGTAAAATTTTTTTCGAAATGTTTATTCCCCAATTGATCTGAACGAACCCAAATTTCTGCGAGTTTGAAATGAATATTATTGATTCTGCGGGTTCTTTACATAAAGCCTCACCATTGTTTTCTAAATTACTCAAAAATGGTTCCAAACTTTTTGATGACGCTTTTTCCTCTGATAGCGTAAAATTTATTTCTTCATCCTGTGACTCTATTACTAGAGATAGAGATATTTTCTGAATGTAGTAGACTCTTCCAAGACGTCTTTAAATATGATCATTTTCCGAAAATGTATTTGCGTGTAATTTTGCGTGAAATATAGGCAATTTCTAAACAATTATTTTCTAAGAAACGGGTGCAATCATTTTAATGTTCTCCTCGAATGGAGCATTAGAAATGGAGCTGTTCTTGTTTTCGGTGAAGATTCTCTGCATTTTCAAAAACTGCAAATCAACATAGCAAAAGAAGTATATTGATGATGCAGATTTTTCCTTAAATGAAACTTGTTATAAAAATTGATTTTTTAAGGAAGATCATGTACTTTTTTGTGAAGAAAACATGTATGTTTCACCCTTTTTCTTCAAGTTAATGCATTTTCTCTGAAAAAGCGTCGACATTTTTTACATTTAATTGTTTCTATGGAAAGAGAAAAAGACACTTAAAAAATAGCACACGCCCCATTACCGGCAAACTCTGTATTTTCGAAAATTGTAAACAAAAGTTAATATTGTAAAATTAAAATTTTGATGATATATGTATTTTTCCATTATGAAATCTGAGCTTCAATATTAGATACGGAATAATATATAAAAATCTCTGAAATTTTTAAATCTGAAATGTCAAATGTTCACCATTTTTATACGTCAAGGAGGTTTGATTTATGCTGTGAGACTGGTGTTGGGGAAATGTGACACATAGTAACTCTAAAGACCTGAGCTCGAATTCCTTCGCGAAAAAGTCTTTTCTTGTGATAAACACTTTTGCACATTCATGTAATACTATAATTCTGCCCTGTCATTACAAAGAATGCGAAAAAGTATGCAGTTTTTGCTAGTTTTTGTAGCTAGGGATGAGACGGATGATAAAGACAATTAATGACAATATATTTTCTAAAAATATTCTTAAAATTTCCGCCTAAAAATTGCTCAATAACGCCAAAAAATGGGTTTGGTTAAACACATTTTCAAATTACTTTTATTTGCATTATGAGTATTAATTAAGATACACCAGAGAGCTAAGATTTTACATATTTATTCATGTCTTAATTGCACTCAATATCAGACGTCCTCAATATAGTAAAAAATTCTGTTAACGGTCATATCCAAGAGAGCGTTCTAAATGCAAGTTTCAGATGCACAGTGAAATGTTTTTGGCTACTGCAAAACCCAGTAGCTATATTTCACCTGTCAGGAGAGATGTGTGTTTTAAAGATAATCCGAAACTTCCTGATTGGATGTTTATCTTCTTTGGAGTAAACTTCGAAGTTCCTAGGGGATTGGAGCTCTGCTTTCTAACTTTGTCTGGGAAACGAAAGCATTTTCTCTTCCATTGATCACGCACGCTTTAGAAAGAAATCTTTCCTGCATACGTTGAACCTGCTGTAATTTTAACATATTTTCTTACAGACATTTTTAAATATTAATTGTAATATACTATCGAAAACTTGAAACACTCACAAACAGTGCCACGTACGTATACATGTTAATTTTTATGACTTCTTGCGTTTGAACTAAGTACTAACTTAAATTGTTCTTTTCTATAATCAGGATTGGGTATAAACACATATTTAGTTGATAAATTACCTTTCATTCTTCCCCGATAATGACGATGACGTCTTTTAAATGTCATAATTAACTTACTTATTGCCTTTCAAATTCAATTGTAAATTGCTGGTGTTCATCAGACATGTGAACTTAAAATACTACATTCTACTAATTTCAAGTATTCTTCTGTTTCTATCCTTCATAATACTTACCAGTGATATTAAACGTATTCCCACCATATACACCTAGGGAATATTTTCATTAAACTCTTTTTATTTTGTTATTGCTACCTGTACTACAGAATTACATCTAAATTAGTTAAAACCAACGCAATTTGAATCCCATTAGCCTACAGGTGTAAAAAGTGAATAGGTACGTGAGCAAGACTCGGAATGCATCGGGGGGGGGGGCGGAAGCAGCGGCGCCGTCCGCAGAGGCGAGGACGGCGAGGCCTGAGGACGGCGGAGGCGTAGTGCGGCTGCATGCGAGGCGCGCAGCCAACGTATCGATTCCTCCGCCCGGGGCTGTTGGCGTCTGCCGACGGATCTTTCCTGCCTCCGCCCCCGCCCCCGCCCCCACAGCCGCCGCCAGCGGCAGAGCCTGGAAGCGAAGCCGATGGTATCTCCGCTGTCCCGAGTCGTTATTTCTGGCCGCCGCGGCATAAATTAATTCCCGCAGCTCTTCACTGCCCCTGCGCTGCACCCCTGCCGCCCCTGACGTCCATGGCGCCTTTGCTACGCTTGCAGCCCCTGCCTCCCCGGCCGCCTCTCCGCCACAGCCACCCCTGCCGTTCCTCGTGCACTTGCCACTTCCGCCACATCCCGCCCCCTGTTACCGCTGACGTCCCTACCGCCTCTGCCTCCCCTGTCGCATCTTTCGCTCGTTGATACTACACACCGCCTCTGCTAGCCCTGCCGATCCTCTCGTCCTTGCCGCTTCTGCAGCCCATGTCACCCCAGCAGACTCAATGGCTTTTGCAGCGCCTGCACACCTGCCGTTCTTGCCTTCTGTGACGTGCCCACCACCCGTGGTGCATTTCCCGCCCATGACGACCCTGCCGCGCCCACCGCCTCAATGACTTCTGCAGCCCCTGCCCTTCCTGGCACCCCTGCCACGCCCGCCACCCACGGCGCCCTTACCGCTGCCTCCACTGCCTCCACTGCCGCCCCTGGCGAACCACCTCTAATAACACTACCCCTGCTCTGTGGTGTAGACAGACTCAATTACATTCCGTTGTGGGTGACCGTTATTTTTCAAACAATATCTCAAAATCAGTTCATTACCACTGTTTTATTCCCTGTATTTGCTTAAAATGGATGATAAATCGTCTTTCTCTCTCTCTCTCTCTCTCTCTCTCTCTCTCCCTCCCCCTCTCTCTCCCTCTCTCTCCCTCTCTTTCCCTCTCTTTCCCTCTCTTTCCCTCTCTCTCCCTCTCTCTCCCTCTCTCTCCCTCTCTCTCTCCCTCTCTCTCTCTTCCCCCCTCTCTCTGTGCGTGCGTGCGGATGTGTGTAATAGATGCATTTAAACATTTAGTATTCTAATTTGTCGTCAAGCGTGTTGAAATTATCTAGATTTGATCCTCTAGATTAATCCAGTATTATTACAGAATGCAGTAGTTTTAAAATAAAGAAATGTTTATCGTAAACATTACTTTTTCCTTACTCTATATTTTTTCGTGTATTTTAAAACAGAAATAAAATTTCAAATAGATCAGATACAATCTAACAAAGTTGAAAAATCTATAGCCAGAAAATTAAATAATAATTTTAATAGTAAACATAACATATTGATAATTATTGTTTGTATCAATAAAACATTTTCAACTCATGAGATACTATAACAATTTTTCAGAGCACGTTGTCTTCAGAAATGTATTACAATTGACCGTTTATACATTGCAAATAATTTAGTTTCTAATATTTAAAATTGACATAAAATAGTTTGAAGTTTTAATTTTTGTATAATATTTTTGTCTTTGCCAATTATAGTGAGATATAAAATTACATTTAAAACCAGTACGTTTTAGTTCATGAGCATTAATTGTTCACCTAAGTATAGGAAATGAATCCTGTTTATCTATTTATAAGTGATTCATTAGGCTCCTCGCCCGTCCCCCCTGTGTGTTGGGCTGCTCGCGATAGGCGAGAGGCCGTGGAAACCTTCGCGTCGCCCTCTCGAATCATAAAACTGATTTACGCTTTGCAGTTTCACAGCTGTCTTAAACACTGAGTAATTTATGTTTCACTTTGGGCGATCCTCTTCAATTTCATTTATCTTTGAATCTCCTCCATTTTTATCCCTTCTCCTCCTCCTCCTGTTTTTATCTTATTCTCCTTTTCCTCCTCTTCTCTCCATTTCATTCAAATTGTTCTTCTTTTCCTTCCCTGTTCTTTGCATTAACTTTTTATCTATTGTTTAGCATCTTATGTCAGTTTGGAACATTATGTCTACACTGTGTTCCGTTATCGTAATAAGACATAAGTATCTAAAGTAGTCTTGCTAAGTGCAAAAAAAATTACCAAATAGTATTTCTAAAGTTATCATGTTCTAATTTCCCTAGCAGTTAGGGTACATCTTTTGAAAGGAATGTTTAAAAAGTCTTAAAATTTCACTTTAGAACAAACTGGGTAAAGCTCATACGCGCTTAAAATAATAGTACGCCTTAGTACTATCCATAAGAACCAGAAGATCTGCGGAGATAGCTGATATTTCATATTCCAGCAAAGAGGTGTATTACGTATTTATCGTATGGGTTATTTTCCGGGAACAAGGCTACTGACCACGGTTCAGCACCCGTGAATTTGACAAGTCTTCCTTGTGCTCACGATGAGAGTATATCTCCCTTCCACTGAGACACTCCTCCCGCCAGAATTCACTCTGGGCTTCAGACTGGTCTGCCTACACGTGTGGTAGATAATGGATGTTAGGGAAAATACATATGTATAAAGGAAGAACAGACTCAAGAGCGACAAAACATCTCGCGCGGTCCGTTTCTTAGGGTTCTGCAGCATTTTCTTGATATTGATCGGGGACATCTAGGAATATTACTGTTTGGAGCATCTGAACCCAGCAATATTCCCCAGGTACCAACTGAATTCAACCTAGCTCGTATGAAAGTAATTAGTAAAATCCGCCACTGTCAGGACTCGAAACGTAAACCTCCTAGTCGGCGACGCTGCATTGGCAACGAATGTTCTCATTGATCCATCTCAGTCGGTATTCGGATTGGAGCAAAAACCAATGAAGGGAAGCCCCCCCCGCACGGCGGGGGCGTCTGTAGCGCGAGTAGCGAGGGGCGAGTGAGCCTCCTTTCCGATCAGGGCTTCCCTGAAACTTGGCCGACAGCTCCGGAACACGCTGGGGCCGCAGACGGCGTCCCCCCGTCCCTTCGTCCCTCCGTCCCTCCGTCCGTCCGCCCGGAAGAGCCCCGCCTCGGGTTCCGGCAGAGGCTCCGGCCGCCGCACGTGGTTGTGGTAGGGCGAAGGGATGATGGCAGAGCGGGATGGTGAGATTTGGTTAGAGACACGTCAGTGTAGTAGAAGTGCAGGCCTCCGCACGTGGTTGTCGTTGGGCGAAGCTGTGGAGACAGCAATATTTGTTTAGGAATATAGTATGAGCGTGGTAACCGAGTATATTTCCCGAATTTGCTTCTAAAGTATACGCAATTTCTAAAAAGAAAAAACAGTCTCAAAAATCGCATCAGAAGTTTTCTTTAAATTTTTCCCTCGTATGTATCTAGAAGTAATAGCAATATGCATGAGTTAAATTGGTAATCGAGCTGATGAAATGCATACACATATTAGGATGAGTGCAACTTGATGTGCCCAGGTACGATACCGCAAATTGAAATGCCTTTTGGTTAATTTTTAAATTGAAACACCTAAGAAATATTACAATTTATTTTAGAAGAGATATTTTCTGAAGTCGAACGTTGTGAGTTCTGTGCCTGTTGAGCAAATGCAGCTCGACTAGCGGGTCCCTTTGTTTCTTTATATTTCTTTAAATATTTACAATATATCAAAAGTTTCCAGAATAAGGTTCTTAGAGATCATAACACGAATGTTTAGAATACATTACCCGAATGTTATCAAAAATAACATATTGCTACAGCGTCTTCATAGTGATATGGAATAAACATATTGACATCATTTATGATGTCATGATTTACAACGATGTAGCAACTGATGGTTGGGCAATCTCAGAAGTGGCACCGTCCGATGGTTGCTGAGTGCAGTACTTTCTTGTAGTATATTTGCTTGTGTTACGTAACTCGTGACAGTATTTCTGGAATCAACTGTCAGTGAAAGCAAACGCATGTCGACTCCCGGTTGAGCGGTGGAGGGGAAATTCGCTGTTAGAAGATGAAAGGGGTTTTTGCTGCTCATCAGCAAACATTAGTTATGGATAGTAAAAGGTGTCAAAATTTTAGATCACGAGAGAAATATTTTATTAAATGGTTCAACTAAAGAAAGGACAGCGCTTTTATAGCACTTTTCGCTTCTTCCTTCTTGTCACATGTCCTTCGGTATGTGTTAGTGAGGTTTTACAATGTAATGAAGCAATATGGTTTGACATTCCTAAGTTTTTCAAATTGTTCCGCCCGCAGAATTCGGTCCCATTACTACATCAAAGTATGTATTATAGATTGTAAATTTTTTGTTATAAATAAAAAAAGTGTGTATTGGTTTTCCTGCTTCTTCCTTCCTATCTTTCGTTTCGTAGAGTGTGGAAGATGTTTCGGCCACGTAATGCAGCGTCATGGGAAGATCTGTCCGAGCGTTTTTCCTACAGCGCTCCCTCGAAAATGTTCCGCCCGAGCCGGGAGAACCCCCTCGCCCATCCTAGAAGCGCCACCGGGTTGCCGGCATTCCCCGCCTCTTCCTTCCTTCCGCCGCCGCCCACGCCTCCGCCGTCCCCCCTCCGCTGCCCTCGTCTCCGCCGACCCCGTTTCCGCAACACCACCGCCCGCACCGATGACACCACCGCCGACACCTCCGCCCTCGCCGGCACCGTCGCCTTTTGCCGCCGCCAAAGACTCAGTCCTGGCCTCACCCTCGCCGACGTCCCCCCGTCGCCACAGCCCCGAACGCCCGCCGCTGCCCACGCCTCTCCGCCTAAACACGCCGTCCCCGGCCACTATCCGACAGCCAGGCCACAGCCGCCATTGCAATCTGCCCCACCCTTTCGCCACATCGTCCACGCACATCTAACAACACGCTGCCGCACCCCGCGTCAAGCAGCCATCTGCCGCGTCCAGTCCCGCCCACGTCTCCACCCCGGTCCCCAACCCCTCTCCGTCCCCGCTCCGCCCGTCTCCGCCCCGCGGTCCTCCAACCCCCTCTCCACCCCCGTCTCCGGGGGGGCCCCGGTTCTCCGCACCCCGTTTTCGCCCCGTCTCTCCACCCCGTTTCCATCCCGTCTGCCACCCCCGTCTCCGTCCCGTCTTCGCCCCCGCCTCCGCCCCGTCTCCCCCCCGTCTTCCCCCCCCCCTTGCCACGCCACCTTCCTCCCACCGTGCCCCCACCTGCCCCACCGTCACCGTACCAACGCCGACCTCCGCCACCACCGAACCACGCACCGCCCTCGGTCCGCCCTCCGCGTCCGCGCCGCCTCGCAGCGCGCGCCTCGTCGAGCGCGAAGCGTCGGGAGACGAATCGAGCGTCGCGGCGCGTAATGGGAGTGCCAATCACCGCCGCCAGGCGCGCCGCCCCGGTCTCCTCGCCCGCGCCGGCCCCTCCCTCCCCTCCCTCCCCACCCGTCCCCCGCGCGTGCACGCCTCCCCCCGCCCCGAAGAACAACAGCGAATCGATCACGCCGCCATTTTTGGACAATTGAATAGAGATCAAGTTTCTTCTGCGGGCGTGTCTGTGTGTGTGTGCGTGTGTGTGTGTGCGGCGCGCGCCGGAGCCTCGGAGCGGGCGAGCGGAGGTGGGCGAGGAAGGAGAGAGCGAGCGGCGGCGTCTCAATTTACGCGTTTCTTCTTCGTCTGCTTCCCCTCGCTTTTCTTTGTCCTCCTGCCGCCGCCGCCGCCGCCTCCCGGATGAAATATCACTTATCGCTCCCGAAGGCCCCTCCCCCGCGCCGGCAGCCGCCTTCGGCCACGGCCCGAGGCACGCCGGCTGCTCCGCTGCAGTTCTTCCTTTTGAAGGCCCTTTCATGCTGGTGGGATTCCAGGACTGACTTTCATGTCTGGAGGGGCGACACTGTTGGGGTTCATCGAGCAAACGTTGGGGAAATATTTCGTAATGAAAACATTGTAGTAGCAAAATGTAGCCGTACACGACTTTTTGCCAGGAGATGTTTGTAAGTTGTAAAGAAGTTTCATTTACTATTTATTAAATTCATTTTTATTACTTCACAAATGAAAGTAGTTATCGGATGATAGAAAAGAAGACAACCCTCGCCGTAGACAATTTGAACGGCCAACAATTGTAACTATATGTATTCTAGTAACTATAATTATTCTAGTACTATTCTAGTAACGCAGTGAACTAATGTAAAATATTGATACCGTCATATTATTTTTGTAATGACGTTGTTTCAAACTAATCAAAACTGAATAAGTTAATTTTTTCCTAGATTTTTTTTTGTGTACGTAAGCTTCCGCGGCTCGAATCCATGAATTCTTGGCTATCTCGGATAGCCAAGAATTCATAGATTTTTTTTGTTTTTATTTAAAATTTATCCTTATTTTTAATGTGAATATCATTGATACAAGTGAGTAATTTCTTTACGTGAGTTACGGTTTCACAGAATGATTTAATGAGCACTTTATAATAATTTTAAAAGTCAAACTGTCATTATCGCATTGTCACAAAAACGATAGGTAGTTTATTCAAGAAAAAAGTGTCGCAGCTGCATTATGACCAGTATTTGATCGGTAATTAATATAAATAAAACGCCCGTAATTTGTGAGATTACAGGACGCACACAAATTAATGTCATCTGTTCTTTATATTCATTTGCCAATGTAGTTTAAAATAATGAATTGCTCCTGTTTGCTAGTCTAAATATATTACGTCATATTTCTAAAGTAATTGGTTTGTAACACCATTATATAAACGACGTGGGATCACTTTCCTCTGAGGACATGGCTGCACCGACTCCTCTACTAACTGACCTCCCGGTACTCCGTTTAAAGTAGGCCTATGCAGAAGTTTACTAAAGATACTAAACATTAGAAAGATACTAAAAGTTTATCGTTCATCTAAGACAAAATCCTTCCTTCTATACATAAGTTATTATATCTCTCAGAATTATTAAGACAATGTTGAATTTATTGAAAAAATTATTTTAATTTCGTGTAGTAGATAACGAGTACGAGAAAGAAACTTTACATAATAACTTATGAGGACAAAGTAAACAAAGCATTTGTGTCTATACTGATATTAGAATAGTACATGTTTATATTCCCTAAGAAACTTACGTACCTTTCGAGACACAGCAAATGATGGTTTAAGGACTCTTTACTCTATTGAAATCAAAAGTGTAGCTTGAACCTGAGTGTATTAAACATAGTTTTAGGCAGCAATTAGTAAGAACTGTTCTTTAAGGTATGCGTTCCCTGCAAACTTTTGGCACTAGTTCTAAAAGTGAGACGATGTTGAAATGTTCAAATAAATCTATGAATGCAACAAACAAATCAAAATAATTTCGTCTGCCTGCATTAGCTACTTCTGGTTTCGAACTGTGTTTTCGGCCCAGAAGCTGCAAGCTCTGAAGATGATCGCTACGCGATCGAAATGATCATAAGTTGAATTAAAATATTGATACCTGACAATATCTTTATTTATTTATCATAATAAAAAGGTATCTACTTCACCAACAATCCAATTAAAGTGTAAAAGTGATTTCATTTTGCTCGTAGTATTGCGCCACTCGGGGTATCGGACTCGTACCGGAACTTCTCCTACACGCAAAAGAAAATGTCAGTTTTGGCACTCGTATCATAAATAACTACTTACAATAAGATGACCTATCGAACAATTATGCCCTACCTCTAAAAAGCCATAATTACTGTAATTTCTTTGTTTCACTGTCATACAGAACTGCTTATTTTTCTTCATACAGGTATGACAAATAGTATTTATTACAATTATTGGTATTCCTTTTATTTCTATGACATACTCTTGGCAGAAATAAAAAATTATTTCATTTCCCCGTACTTTTTTTAGTTTAATAAATCATGACATTTACATTATTAACCGTCACTGTTTTACAACAGAAATGAAGGGAGAAGTTATTTAGCTCAACGCGACTACTCAACTACAATAAAGTTACTTTCGATAACGTCCGATAACATAATAACTACGATACTACACTATTTTTTGTGATGTAAGATGTTATGATGTTAAGATGTCATGATTTAAGATCGTTATAATGTTATATATAGGATGAATGTAAAGTGAAATTTAAAATGTTTTGAATGGAAATATCAGACGTAGCCTCATCGTGGGGATTTGTTGGTACAGAAACCTCTTTCCGCCGTATTGCGTACGCGAAAAGTGGACTAATCTACAAAAATGTTGCAGTTTCTACATGACCACAAACTGTCCACATGTGGTATGCAAGCCTGTATACACAATCGTTTAATTTCAATCATTTTTGTAATTTGTAGGTTCTTTAATGTTATTTTACTACACTGTAATAACTATTTAATTTTTCTTTGGATCTGTTGCACAGTATAACTCCTATCCAAAATACTAAGCAAGTATTACAAGCAAGTATCTATTATGTCGATGCTACCAATAATGTAATTACTTTTTGGTTTCTTCTTGTATCTAATTCATGATATTTCAATTTTACATTTCATTTTTATGATATTTTTGCGCCGAAGAAGGTTATTTAGCTGAAAATTCATTTTCTTATAGAATAATCTGTTACAAGAATCCTTCGGATATATGCGCGTTTAAGTTGTAATAAACAGAACGTACAACGCAAAAAGTAGAATGAAATTCTCTTTTCTTAAAAATAAATTTTAAAACGAGCTATTTAAAGTACAGAAATAATTCATTTCCGTTCATTCATATAATATGTTTATTTTGAACTGTGGAACCGCATTAACTTCAGTAACTCAGTTTTTTAATCCCCTTACTCGTTTCTATGAACGTAATATTAAATTAATCAACTTCCAGTGAGGTTATAAATATTCATGTCACATACTACAACTAATATGCACGAGCAGAAAATAGTATGTAACGACTTTTAATAATTTCTTAAAAGTATGATTCCCGGAGCTAAATGAAAGTGTATTAGCTGTTGTGTTGGAGAAAGGAAAGACTCTTGAAAAGCGCGATGTTGTTCCTTAATTGAATAGTTAATTTCAGAAACCCATGAAATGCCAAATTCCGCATTTCGAGAAAACTGAGAAAAAGTATCCCACTTTTTCACTTTTCAAAATATTTTTATTTATGAAAGCAGTTGATAAATGAATATTTTTCATATAAAAATGCACCAAACGAGGTGTCTATCCTATTGCAACAATAATCCGTCGCTAATGCGTATTTTACATTTTGCCGTTTGACGGTTTCTTTAAATAAACGATTCAATTGGAATGAATGCGCTGCGCGGAGATCCGACGTGCGAATTCGGCAACGTCGAGGTGGCTCCAGGTACACAGGGGGCGGAGGGGAGGGTTTGGTGAATGCAGAGGCAGCGGCGGCGGAGACGCCCACAATCTATTTTCCCATTGATCTATTTCAATTATTGAGGTGTTAGGGGTCCTTCAACTACTGAGTTCAATAAAAACAATGAGACATGATCTCATTAGTAAAATGACTAGTGACGTGCAGTGGCAAATATGCTGTTAAAACCTCATTAACCTATTAACCGTCAAGGTTCAGAGCAGTCGGAAGGTTAGACTTCTCGTCCAGACAGTGGCTGAATTCGACGTAGTCATTTAGCTAGAGTTGAAAATCCGCTGCAGTTAGGATGCTAATCCTGGTATTTCGATTGATTAGTGATTCCGGGCACGTCGACTTCTAAGGTTATTAGTCTTGTAAGTGAAGTGTACATGTTTTCCCCGAAGGGTAGCTGTGATCTTCCTTCGTTGGATGGTGAGATCCGGCGACGACCTACCATCGCTATCGGGTTTTCCCACAACCAGGTATCTCCCATTAGCAGGACACCGCCCTAGCTGGTTCATGCTCCGATCTCCCGGCATGTGTAGTGTATAGTGCATGTAAATGAAAAGAGGATAGAACAAGGAAGAGGAAGGAAAAATCGCGTGCGGTCTGTGGCGTGCTTGGTAGGGTACTTTCCTGGCGTTCGCCTGGTGTGGATAGGAGAAACCGCGGAAAACTACCGATCAGAGCAGTCATTCGCAAGAATTCTCCTCCAGACAGCGACTGAATTCGAGTTAGTTATCGTGCTATTGTGGAAAACCCTGCCACCGTCGTGCCTCGAACCTAGAACCTCCCGGTCAGGGGCAGTGCAGGGACATCAGTTGATGCCCTTAGCCACCTCTCTCGGTCGAATTCAAGTCCATTCCGTTCAGAGTTGTTGCAGAGAGCTGGCTCTGACCTGGGTTCGAGGAGGTGGTTGGGGGCCCAGGGGAACGTGCGGAGTGGGCGTGTCTGGAGGGGGCGGGCGGTCTCCGGGCTCCCTCCCGCGGGAGCGCGCTGGCGCCCGCGCGCGGATGGCGACAAATGCCTTTCACTTAGCGGCGGCCGCGCGGAGAAATGGGCGGAATCCCGCGAGCTCAATCAGGATTTGCGGCCGGCGGAAGGGAGTTGGTCATTCACATATCCTTCAGAGGGCGCGCCACGGCCTCGCTGCAGGGATTTGCCCCTCCCCTCCCCTCCCCTCCCCCTACCCCCTCGCGCCGCGCTGCGACTTCGATGCAGATGGTTTCAAAACATCCATCTCTTAAACATCGATCTCTTAACACTGATATTTTATTAACATCCGTGTTTTGTCATTGATGTTTTTTTCTATTCCAATGTTTTGATTCTGAATGAAAAATTCCCATGATCACAATACTGTAAAAGTTAAAATTTGAAAAAATTGATAGTAACACTGATACGAATGTCTTGGAAACACAGGAATGCTGGTTGCACTACCTACGACCAAAGTCTCTAGCTCGCGATGACCTCGATGCCATTATATTTCCTCTTCATATTCATTTCGCATATTGTGATATGGCCTACAAATACCAGTCTAAAAATATCTCCGTGGAAAAACATTCATGGTTTTTTGTGGATGTATTTTGAAGAATGATGTTTTTAATTTTGAACAACGATGTTTTGTTATCGATCATTATTGCTAACCTGCTCGCTGAAGGAGGAAGCGCGTGGAATTCGCCTTGGGAGGGAGACGTTTAAAGAAGACGTCATTGGGAGACAGAGAACTTACACTCAAAGATAACTTGCGTATTATGTGATGAATTGAAGGCAAAAAATAACGTCGTAGAAATTAGATGTTTCGAATCCAATGACGCAGAGTATTTTGCGTCTTCGTAAATTTGTACTTTTATGGATTTGAAATACCAACTTCTCGATCAGTCGTAAAAAATGAATCAAATTCGAGGCATCCTTGAATTCCACATATTGATATAGTTGATGTGAAGTCTCACGTGTTACAGTATTAGTCTATTTAACACTAGTGATCAAAGTAGCATATAAAGGCAGGAGTAGAATTTTTAACCAACTAAATCAGTAGAACAAGAATGTAAATATCATATTAGTTAGTTGATACTTTACAATGAAATTTAATGAACGTTTCTCGAATTTAAAAAAAAATGTAATTACGGTGTTATGGTGTGTCCGTGTTTTTCAGGGAGGAGCCTTGCACCCCTTGTTGTTTTGTGTGGCACTACCACTGCACAGGCCTACGTTGATTTTTTAAACACCTTCTTGCTTCCCACAGTTGAAGAGCAATTCGGGAATAGTGATTGCATCTTTCAACACGATCGAGCACCTGTTCATACTGCACGTCCTGTGGCGAAGTGGTTACACGACAATAACATCCCTGTAATGGACTGGCCTGCGCAGTGTTCTAACGTGACTCGTATCGAACACCTTTGGGATGTTTTGGAACGCCGACTTCGTGCCAGGCCTCACCGACCTACGTCGATACCTCTCCTCAGTGCAGCACTTCGTGAAGAATGGGCTGATATTCCCCTAGAAACTTTCCAGGACCTGGTTGAAAATACGATACCTGCGAGAGTGGAAATGGGCATCAAGGCTAAGGGTGCGCCAATACCCTTTGAATTCCAGCATTACGGATGGATGGTGTCACGAGCTGTTAAGTGATTTTCAGCCACGTGTTCGGATACGTTTGATCACATATTGTAATTCAGAATTTTTTTTCTTCATTAGCTACGAACTAACTTTTATCATGTATTTGCGAATTACGCTTTCTGAAGTAATTTGAGCCATATTTCATCATCCACATTTGTCCGTAGTTCCAGATGCAGGACATATTTTTACATATTAACAGAGCTTTGTAAATCTCTGCTTTGTAAATATCTGATTACAAGAAAAGGATTAAAGAACGTACCTTCAGGTGACAATTATGTTCAGAAAATTTTAGTACACGATAAATCTTGTTAATATTCTATACAGGTAATATAATACACAGATCATACTAAAATTAAATTCTTTAACAGTTCTATTAATGCAACAGAAACATTTTATTAACACAAAATTTTCACATTTTAATCTATTTATTCAATTGCTTTCAGTCATAATTTTACCCCACATTCTGAACATTTTTAATCCATTTATGTTGTACGAGTATATATTTAGGTAGGTACCCATTACCCTTTATAAATACTAGCTGGTTATTAGTGTCACGAGGAAATTTAAGGTCATATAAGACATGGTCGTACAAATACGAGCATTAAACGAAGCTCCTTGAAATACATTTACTTTCGTTAATTTTCTTCAAATAGGCCCTTGGTTCAGTGAACGAAAAAATTAATTATTAGTTCATTGGCAAAGTAGTAAATGAAACAACCTTCTTTTGAACTTTTAAAGCTCAACATTTAGGGTTATTGTTGAAACTCTTTATTTTTCAAAGAGCTTTTTGGAAAAAATACTTTCTTCAAAAGTGAATGAGTGATGTAGAGAGAAATGACTGAGCAGATAAAAATAAATCATAGATCATGGTTTTTATATGTGAAAATGTTGGGAATTTCTATCTTCTCATATTGTTAGTCACTACTTATTGCGTTACTTGAAAATATGATAATGTAAGTAAAAGTTGATACTTTTTTGCTTTTGATTACTTAATAATCAAAGTGTCGTACATTTCATTATATTAGTCGAGAGAAACCTGTTGGTTTTTTTGAATCCAAAATAGATCTTAACACCCTGTACTAAATTAATACAATAGCATATGTACTTACTGTTTAAAAATTTGTTATTAAAACGAAATAAATGGCTAACAATTAAAAGCATACGTAAAGACAAATACCAGTTTTTACACAAAAGATAAACATTTGTATGGATGTAAATTTCCACGCAAGAGCATGAAATGTTTTCAAAGCACAGGACAAACGTGTTCTATTAATTACACTGCTTTCCTTCGGAAGTGTCAGCTTCCTGATTTTAATTTACAGGCCAGGAAAGCGGGCGGTAGTGCACAAATAACGTAATATCGGTGCGAGGTCTGATTGTTTGAAAATCCCAAAGGGAGCCTCGGAACAGCATTAATGTAACTGAAAACGCGGAATCCGTTTGTCAATATGCGTCCCTGTTATACGCGCTTTCGGACGCATAATTTAAAATCTCCCGAATTGATCGTTGCTGTGGGACCTCCCGTTCGTATTTGGTACAATATGAAACGAAGTCCTTTGTCCTCGCGAGATTTATAATATTTATTATGTTCATTAACGCATGGTACTCGTCGATTCGCCGATATTTGAGTTTAGCTTGTGCAAGTATAAAACGCGATTTCAACAATTCCCTACATACGGCCAGGTATCCGAAAGGCATTATTACATAAAATTGTTTACCTTCGTGAATTGTTTCCGTGTGACTAAACTTGAATACACTCACACCAAACCAAGCTGGTAATGTCACGAGTGAAAATTGTGAATGTTTTACGTGATGATATCAACGCGTGTTTTTATTAAATTATGTCCTTCAGTATTTTGAAATAACTTATTTGTTATTTTAATTAATTAAATGAGAGCAAAACATTTGTTTGTAGAGAAAATTAATTATTAGGATTTTATTTTCTACATTTGTAAATGAGTAATGGCAATTTTGTATTTTTGCATGCCTACGAATGTATGCGGTTGGAAGTTTTTCATTTATTTACTTTTTGCTTATAATGTGGCAACAAAATTGCCAATTGCTAGTTTATCGCCATTTTTAAATACTTTGTTTTCTCCACAGGAGATTCCCACTTCTCGCATTTAAGTAATCTGTAATTGATAATATAAATATTGCTGTAGTTTCACAATTACTAACGAGAGACAATTAGTACTTTAAGACAATTTTTTCCTCTATAAAAAAATATTGTCAAGGATATTTTTAAAATGAAATTGATTTTGAAAAATGTTTAAAAAAATGTTATGAAACTTTTGTTGATCATATATCTTCAATGCACAAGAAATATGACACATTTCAAAAACGTTTTACTCCATACTATGCTGGTCGTCTTGTAGACTAATTTTATGAATTTTTTGCCAATGAAAATATGTTGCAAAGATATATCTTTACCCACCTTATTACGTTTGTCTAGAAGTGTCACGTTTCGTGCGCATCGATGATATTACATATGTTAGAAAAGAATGCCATAAAATAACTGATTTTTATTGAATATAAGACATGCTTTGAACTTATGTAGTAAAAGTATTTGTCAGGCAACCTATTCTTCCCAGTGACCTAGCAGACAATCTCAGTTACCGACAGCACACGCACATTTACATTCTACAGCAGTTTCGCCGCGTATTCCACGACCTCGTTGAACATTCCCTATCCCTCGCCCCGGCCGGAAAGTAAATGTGCCATCGCGGGGCATCGAGAGAGGCGCCAGCCAAGAAGCGGCGACTCCCGCTGCGCTCGAAGGCCGGCCGCTCGCCCCGATCGCCAGCCGCTTCTTGCGCGACGCGGCGCCTCTGATTACAACGGCCACCGGCCAGCCGCACCGCCGCCCACCCCGTCTCTCCGCAAACTCACCACGCCCCTCACTGCACCCCCACAGCCTCTTACCGCCACCCCACCCCACCCCTGTCTCACAGGTGCCACGCGCCACCCCCATCTCATCTCCACCCACCGCACGTTTCACCACCACGCAACCTCACAATCCCTCCCAAGCGCCACACCAACCTCACTCCAACACCACTGCTCACCCCATCATCACCTGTCATCCCTCCCCACTAGGCCCTCACAGCCTCCACCGCCACCCCACTCCACCCCTCCCTCCCAGCGCACCATCAGCCGCCACCCTACGCACCCCTCAGCCACCACTACCACCACAGCCTCCACGCGCCAACCCCACCCCTCCCTCACAAAGCGCCACACAACCCATCTCATCCTTCACCCACCCGTCCCCACTCCTATTTCACAACCCCCACCGTTCCACAGGCATACCTCGACTCACTACATCCTCCACACACCCATCCCCACGACACCCTCGGCAGCCACGCCGCTCTTCCACCCACACATCCACAACCACCCCCATCTCACTCTCACCGCACCCCGCAACCGCCAATGCCATCCAGACTCCTGCGCGGAAACGCTACCCCACCCCACGCACACACCTGCCCCTGCCATCCAGCACAATCCCACCCAGCCCACGCCATCCCAACCTCCCTTACTGCCTCCATCACCACCCCACATCACCTCCAGAGCCACCGGCCACCATCATCTTCACCCATCACCCACAAAGCCACCCCCACTCCCACTGCCACCATTGCCTTGTTTACCGTCAACGCCGTCAGCGCCACCGTCATCTCCGCCGCCGCCACCATCTACACTGCACTGCTACCGCCTCCAATGTCACAGTCTCCGCCTTTGTCACCGTCCTCGTTGCAGCCGCCTCTGCCACCGCCGGCACCAGCACCGCCGCCGACTCCGGTTCTGCCGTCCGTTCTAATCGGGAAAAATAAAAATAATTGTCTATTCTGCACTCCAATCCAAGTAATATGTTAGCCATTGGAACTTGTGTGGTTTTTTCTTTAAGTTCAGTTCTTAAAACACCTGACTGTTTATGATCGGATAGTCAGAATTACTTCACATTATTCTGCGGGTAGCCTCGATAAGGGAATATCGCATCTAATTTCCAAATGAATGTGAAGTTTAGAAAGAATTAAAATGTTGAAGATGTTAAGTGAACCGGCGATCGGTGGTACATGACTGATAAATAGAAAGTCAAACCAAAAGGTAGTATCAAACTGTAAAGCCAAAGCGATCAAGATATTATCGCCATAAACATGAAAATATTGTATAATAAAGCTAATAAAATTATTTATACGAGTCCACTATTGAAATGTTAGTTCATCGTCACATAGTATAGAAATGCCCATAGAGGTAATCATTTTTTTGTTTCGTCATGGAATAGTAATCATGTGTTTTATCCGATTATTACCAACATGACATCTTATTCGGCATCTTTGATCAAAACTCTACCACAATTGTGAGAGATCCACGAAAGAAGGCTCTAGGGAAATTATTATTGATTGTCCTTTGCGGAGGAAGAACTATTAAGTTTTTCACTCTGGGTATTCTGGTATTCTTTTCTCGCCATGAAAACTGTTGAACAAACAAAGAATTTTCATGAACTAAAAGCCTAATATGTATTTTCAGAGTAAGAGTGAAATATGATGACTAAAATTACTTAAAATTCATTGGGCAGACCACACGAAGGTCAAAGCTCCAATGTCCAATGAGCGACTGAAATTCATAATTTTACGGACATATCCCAAACATGTTTTATTTTCATTAACATTTAAAATGGAAAATTAATGCATTTATTTATCTGAAATTTATCTTTTACTTAAGGAACGCTTACTTAAGGAGTGTTATAAAGAACATATTAATCTACATTCTCTGCAATGAAAAAAGCTAAAGAATTCATACGATGGTGATAATAAACATATCCCCACACTCAGAGCCGTGGGATTTTCAATAAACTTGTATCACAAAATAGAACATCATGTACTAGAGAAATAACGCAAGAAATGAATCCACCAAAGCATGCCTTGAAGCGTATTGTACACCATATTGTTTTCTTTTATTTCTCTTGACCCATTGATCAAATAATGATCCTTCCGTTGCTTCTGCTCATAAATGAACCATCACAATCGCGTTTTCGCGATCTTTGGTGTTTATGGTGAATTTATTTCGTCCGCAAGACCATCGAATAGTCTTTCTGCATGTTCTTGCGATAACGCGTTTAATGCTTTATGTGGGGCGCGATAAGAGGTACGAGCGAACATCTGTAGCGCATTTGCTGATGCCATTATTTTTCAAAAGAGTTAATCTTGTTTTGTAATCAAAGTTTGCCAAACTTTCAACCCTACTCGTCATTTTAGTCATCATTCAACTAAGTATAGTAAAATAAGAGGGATAAGGAATCAGAAGGTCAAGAAAACATGCACAATGCTTTGATGTTTAATGTTCCTTACTGTTTATTGACAGCCAAAACTACTTGAGGTACATTTTAATTGCACATATTGCACATTTATTGAACTGCACTTTTTCTCATTATACACTTGATTATATTCGGAGAAGTTGTTCTCCATTTTTAAGTAGACATCATTTTTTTAAAACTATTTATCAAGATTTTTGCTATGGTATTAGCAGAAATCGTCGAACACTTTGATGAATTTTTATTCGAATATTTTCCAAAGTACCTTTCAGTAAGCGGTGTTTACTTCAACACAATTATGTCACGTAATTGTAAAGTTTTGAAGAAGACTGACAATACTTCATTCTCATACGTCGCAAAGAGCTTTTTAACAACTGTTAAACAAATCAATAAACTATACAATTACATGGAAGTACCATTTCCAGTGATCTTTCATATGTTCTCCTACGCCCGCGCCTCGGCCGCCAACGCGCCCTCTAGGTCGCATCTCAGCCACGGACGAGGCCGGCTTCTTGCGAGGGTGCGGGCGACGGCCGGGCATAGCGCACCGCCCCCGCCGCCCCCGCCACCCGTCACTCCGCCGCCGCGGGCCACATTAACAAAAACCCTATTATAATAATGCTATCGCTCCCCGCCCGGCGCGCTCCCCGCCCACCCCGCCGCTCCCCGCCCACCCGGTATACAAATGAAGACATTAAATCAGACGGCGGAGACCGCGTTGTTGGTAGTGCACGGAGATTGGGATCGTAAAACCCGCCCCCTTCCCCCACGATCCAAGTAACCGCCCCGACTGCCTCTCTGTCCGGAAGATGCAAATTAACGAGTGGTCGGACGTGGGTTTCGTACGCTTAGTTTTGGTTGCGGGAAGTTCATAAGCGTGGAAAGAAAATGGAAGAAGCTGAGTGCGTTAGCGTGTGATGTTGCAGATTCCCAAAAGTAGCTTCGTGGACCCCCAGATCGTAGAATAAGCAACTGTCGGCATCGATTAATTTAATTAGTTAAATTATTTAAATTTAACAGTTAATTCAGATATACTCAGTTGCAGAAAAACGTGCTCAACAATTGAGTGACACATTGATTGATTGATTAGTGTTTTCGGGCGCGTCAATTGCTGAGGCCTTTAGTCCCGTAAGTGTTTTTATCGCGGGATGTGGCAGAGACCTTGGCGCACTGGACGGTGAGATCCGCCGCCAACCTAACGTGAGCTTGCGATGTTTTCCCCGGCCAGGTATCTTCCAGCAGCAGCAGCAGCAGCCGCAGCCTCAAACTAGCGAAGCTCTAAAGATCTCTTACTTAATTAACTCTTAAATTGCAATGCGTCAAGGAGCTCCGTGTCTGATGGTGCCCCACGTACCCTACAGTTAACCTCAGTGCTGTCCTTGAAGTGGGACTTGTAATCGCGCCCTTGGCGGAATTTCTAATCAATCTGGAGAACGTTGAACACGGAGTGCGTAGGAGGGCAGCGCGGTGTGCGACTGCCAGGGAGTAAGCCCAAGCACAAATGGATTGATTGATTGTTTTAGTGATTCCGGGCACGTCAACTAACCGTGTCATTATTCCCGTAAGTGTAGTGCAAGGAGTTGGCGGTGATCTTGCCATCGCTGCATGGCGAGATCCCGCGCCGACCTACCGTCGGCTAGCGGGGTTTTCCTAACCAGGTGTCTCCCACCAGCGAGGCACCATCCCAGCCAGGACAATATCTAAACTCCCGACCGATCTCCCGGTATGTGTGGTAGTGTACTGTATGTTAGTATGTGTTCAAGAAAGGGATGAGGATAGGACAACGAAGAGGTAGGAAAGATCGCACGCTGTCCCTGGCCCGTTTGATAGAACATTGCTCCGGCATTCGCTTGGTGTTGATCGGAAAAAAACACCAAAAACGACCAGAGCAGCCGGCAGCTAGAATTCTCCTCTAGACAGCGACTTATTTCGACCTAGCTGTATAGCTAGTGTCTAAAATCCTGGCACCGTCGGGGGTGTAGCCCCAGAACCTCCCGGTCAGAGGGACTGCTGTGACATCAGTTGATGCCCTGCGCCACCTTTACTGGAGTGGAGGCGGGCGTGGGTGGCGTAGGAAGGGAATCTGTTTGCGGGCGAGCGGTCTGCGGCGGCGTTGGCGGCGCGGACGGCAGCTCGCGGCAGATAAAGAAGGCGCGGGCGACGAGTTGCGGGCCGCCGCCGCGCGTTCTAAGCGGATGCCCGTGGTGCGTGTAAGCGTGAAAAACAGCCCAGCGCTGGATTAGGTCCGAGACACCCGACCACGCATGCGCGCGTGAACGCGTGGGCTTGCGTGTCCCCGCCAGGGTTTGCTTTGGTTACCGGTCGGTAGGCTTACAGAAATAAGGTGAGTTCAGGCGATCAGGGCAGAATCCATTGGTATGCACTCTGAAGCTTCGGACCCCTCGGACCCCTCGGACCCCTTCGGACCCCCTTTGGGGTGAATACCAGAATTCGAAAGATTAGAACGCGAAAGTATGTAGGTATTGTAATGGCTTAAAGGCCTTCGGCCTAGCCACATAGGATCAAGTAAACTAATTTGTTTGTAATAATTACCTATTAAATAAATAAAATAATGTGTATGTAAATAATGTATAATATGTGAGGTCTCTCCACACGACACGACAAGACAAGAAAAAATGTCTGATGCAACTATAACTAGATGCAGAAATGTCTATTGTTTAAGTGCGTACTGATAAAGGTGTCTACTTGTATAAATGAATATTACAATATATGTATAAGTATATCCAAATATTACATAACTACACATTTCTATATACGTTCACTTTTTATTACTTTAGATACATTATAACAGAATACTCGTTAGAAAATTGTTTAGTAGATATTTAGCTGATAGACCTTGTAGTCTGTTCAGGCCGTCTGGCCTAAATCGTGAAAGGAACAAGTAGACTTCGTACTTAGTAGACATTTTTGTTGATAGACATTTTACCTCTAGACATTTTGGTTGGTAGGCATTTTAGTTTTGAACGTTTAATCATTAGACTTAATAAAACTAGATCACATTTTCATTTGAATTTTTTTCTGTTAGACCTTAACTAAGTTAGACATTCTTTCTGTTGACTTACAATCCTTGAAGGTTCGCTTTATGTCACCTCGTTGCTGTTGCAAACCATTAAAAGGCAATATTATGATGCGGTGCGCTTTGTCACAGGCTTTGCAGTGACTCTGACCAAGTCGTATGGTTCGAGTCCGACTGTGGCGGATTTTCTTTTGATTCGCTGCTCCCTTTCATTCTTTTCGATCGTTTTTTTAAAATTGTTTATTTTATTCCAAGCTCTGATATTATTTAAATAACACTCCCTTCTCGTTTCACGTATCTTCTTCTCCTTTTCTCGTTCCTCTTACTGTCTCCTCCCTTTTCTATCATTTGACCTCTCTCCTCTCGGTTTTCATAGTCTGTTCTCTCGTAGCACATTTTTCTTCTCTTCGCCGTAGCTCTTTATCCCCATATTCTTTCAATTCATTCCTCCCTCGCGTTCACGGAACTTCTTTCCATCGCCTCCCTTTTTGTGTTTTTTTTCTAATATTCCCCTTTCTTGCCCTTTTCTCACTGTCATATCTCTTCTCCGCCGCATCTCTCTGTTCAATCTCTTAATTTTCTCCACTCGTATTGTCGTCGTCTATCTGAGTCAGTTTGTCACACTATTACCCGTCTCCTATCTCTGTTTTCTCCGCTCCCCTCCTCTTACCTTTTCTCTCTTATCTATTCTCTCCCGTCTCCTCTCTTTATCTTCTCTTCATCTCTCTCCCCTTTTTCATAGCCTCCTCTCTTCTCTTCTCTTCTGCATCTTCTCTCCTTCACTACCTTCCCACTCCCTCTTCGTTCTCTTTCCGCTCTTCTTCTCTTCTCGTCGCTTTTCTTATCCTCTATTTTCTGTTTTCCTCTCTTTCTTTTTCTTCTCTCTTTTTGTCTTTTTTCTATCCCCTCTCTTTTTTCTCCCCCTTCCCTTTTTCGCTCTTTCCTCTCTCTCCTTTCCCTATTTTCTACCTCTTCTCTCTTTCCTCTCCTTCTTTCATCTCTGTTCTCCCTCCCCTCTCTTCTTCTTCTTCTCGTCTCTGCCTTTTTCCTCTCCTCTCTCCCTTCTCTCTTCCATTTCCTCTCTCTCCCGTTCCGCATGCGCCAGCGTGTGACCGCACGCGCCCGTGTTGGCGCTGCGGGATTAGAGGGGCCCGGCGGCGGCGTGGGCGCGCGGGTGTCCGCTGTGTCATCCCGTGTCTCTTTATCCTCTCGTAAACTTTTCTGAGGTCGCCCGAAAGCGCTTTGTAACGATATGTTGAACCACGGGCCACGACTTGTTGGCTTCTCCTGCGAGGATTTAGGTAAGCGGTTATGTGGTAACTTCTCACTTGGTCATTACGTAAAGTATAAATAGAAACCTTGAAATTAGAAATGATATTGCGCAGGAAGAAGCTTATATAATAATTTTATACCAGAAACATTTCTGAGAAATAAGTAGATAATAATCAGCTGTCTATTGTGTTGAATCATGCATCAGCATGTTCTCCTAATGTGTGTTAGTGGTGTTTTTAGAATTTTGGCTTCACATTGATGTGAAGGGCGACAAGTATGTACTTTTAAATTCTCCAATAATTTAATAATAATAATAATAATAATAATAATAATAATAATAATAATAATAATAGATGGAATAATAATAGATGGAATAATAATAGAATGGAAGGTACCCTCACGAGCTGAGTAAACCAGAAGTCGACATCTCTGCGTCGCACGCATGGCTCCAGCACGGGGATCTCTTTTCGGAGACAGAAGCCTTCATGACAGCTATTTAGGACGAAGTGGTACCAACATTGAACTACAGAAGACACATTCTGAGAGATTCTACCATTCATTCCGACTCGTGTAGAAGATGTGAGGCTGCAGGCGAAACTATCCAACACGTGACAAGTGGATGTAGCAACCATGCACAGGTGGAATACAAAAAGAGGCATGATGAAGTGGCGAAGCAGGTACACCAATTATTGGCGTTGAGAACGGGCTTACTCGCCACTTCCGTGTCGTATTATAAATATGTGCCTCAGAATGTGCTTGAAAGTAGTGAGCACACACTCTACTGGGATCGTTCCATTATCACTGACAGACATGTCGGCGGCAATAGACCCGATATAACGTACATTGATAGAAACCAACAGCAGGTTTTCCTTATCGATATATCAATACCCAATACCCACAACATATCGGGAAAATATCAAGAGAAGATCCAGAAGTATACCGATCTCGCCTATGAAGTCGCAACTCAGTGGAACTTCAGTAAAGTGACAACTGTGCCTATAATAATATCAGCTACGGGAGTGATCCCAAAAATGACACTTCGGGCACTGGAGTGTCTTCACTTGGATACCAGGAATGTATATAATATGCAAAAGACAGTAATTTTTAATACATGCCGTATTGTCAGAAGCCATCTGAACCTTCAGTAAAGCAACCACACACCTGGTCATCATACCTGTGTGTGGTTGACATACCGACCAGTAGATACTGTGAATAATGTATAATAATAATAATAATAATAATAATAATAATAATAATATGAATATGAATATCAATATGAATAATAATCTTTATTGATGCACTGATAATACATATATAATAACATTGATAATAATAATATGAATATCAATATGAATAATAATCTTTATTGATATACTGAGTGCAAACTTTTCACAACCCGTAATATTTCATTGTCCATGATTACTTATGTTATATATTACTTTTGAATGAATGGCTCTACTCTACGTAATGTATTGAGTTTCCTGGATACTGATTTATTAATTTCTCTTTTTTGTTTCCTAAAAGGATATTAAGTTTTCTTCCAACTCACAGGTATTTCACAACCAGTTCTGAAATCACACCCACCACCGTGTTTCTTGATACGCGCTTTATCTTCCACTGATAGACGTAAAACAAAAAATGCCAGCAGCAACACCCAAGCAAACTTCATGTGCCAAGCCTGGCTCCGAAATTATATATTTCAAAGGGAAACTACGGACGTAAACAACGGGCGAAGGAAAACAAACCCCAGCTCTTTGAAGCTAATGCTTTGAATAATGGCGCGTTTAATTACAGGCCAACGTTCATTGAACTTTCAAGGACGTTCGTGCTTTAAGACGAGTTGTTTGCATATTTTCATTTGAGCGTTTGAAGTACCTATTCTTGAATGCTATGGCAGTGTCTCGTTTGATTAGAAGCCGATGTGTAAACATTGTCTTTCCTAGATATTGTTTAGTTTTATAAAACAACGTACGTTAAATAATCTCTTATGACGGCGATGGTAACGACGGTGTTGACAGAAAATCGTTCACTTAAATGAGCAGTAATGTATTTCCATGACTGTCTTGGAAGCGTATTGTTAAAGATAAACAATATTTTTTATGGATTTTTATGGATCGAACACAAATATCTTGTTTTAAAATGTTCTATATTGGCAGACACAAATTTATACACTAGTAACTTTGAGACTATTGTTCGTTTGCTAATGTCTGCGAACAATATAGTGTGTTTCGTTTGTGCCATCAAAAGATACGAAACGACAGAATATTCTGTGCAAGAAACATATTGTTGATCAATTGATGTTTTCTGTCGCGTCAACCTTTGCGTTCATTATCCCCGTTAGTGTTGTGAGTGTGCAACACCAAAAGGTGGCGGTTTTTCTCCCAGATGGGCGGTGAGATCCGGTTTCAATGCACGCATCGGCTTGCGAGGAGATTTCCCGGTACAGGTACCTCCCCCAGGGCACCGCTCTATTCGGTACAGGTTCTACGTTCTCGACATGCATAGTAGTGCATGTGTGTGCGATTATGAGGGGAGGGTGGGACACGGAAGAGGAAGAAAAAATTGTGCGTGGTTCATAGTCTGTTCGTTACGGTACTGCTCCGGCATTCGCTTGGTATTGATCGGAGAAACCACGGAAAACTATTAATCAGATCAGCCGGTCACTAGAATGCTCCTCCAGACATCGGCTGAATTGGACATAGCTATGAAGGACGAAAACCGGCACCGATGGAACTGGAACACTAGGACCTGCCGGCATGAGTTGCTGCAGAGACAGTGGCAAAGACAGTTCTGAGCTAAATCCATCTGGTAAAAATTCATTATTAATGAAACTGGTTACTATGTCCTTGTCTATAATTACAACTTCTAAATCTCTTTAACCTGGCGGCTAATCACATTGGTCAACGTGCCTTTTTTTCTATGACGCACCCCGGGTTGGATTGCCGGTCAGGCGAGATTATAGTGTGTGTTTTACTTCGCAATGGGGATTTGCGTGGGGAAGTCTTCGTGCCAACCACACGTACTCCCATAAGCCATGGCCGCGAGACCGGCACGTCGCTGGTAGGACATAGCCCATACACGGGCCGACAAGAGCCAAATAGGAAATGCAAATCTCTCTAAATCACAGCATACGAAAATTTTAATACGTCGCCAAAAGTGTGGTGTTCGCGAAATTTCAGTGGGTTCCAAGATTTTTTTAATGATGCGAGGAGTCTGTCACCAATTCAAAAATAATAAGTTCTGGGTTATCAGTCCATTGTTCTGGTTCTAGATCCATCATGTGTATATCAACTAAAAATTAACTTCACCCCCGGATTGGTATTAATTCTGATGGGGGAGGCGGATTTTCAGGAGAAAACTTGAAGCCACACTAAACGATGAAAAAAAAATCTGTTCTTTCTTCGGTGTTACCTTTCCTCATTTTTAAAAATGTGTAATTACATCCGCACCTATTGCCTTCCCATAAATAGGCCAAATCTTAACATAAAAACTGCCATCAAAGAAAAGTCCATACACATAAATATAGCTCGGTGAGAACTTGGACCGGTAGTGAAATGAACATAAGAATTTTTTATCGTGATTCTTAGCACAAATACTGTGTGATTATGAGCACTGACGAGCGTGCGGATACAAAGTACGTGTATTTAGTGTTGTGTACTAAATGACTTTGATAGCAGTTTATTTGATGAATATTTACATCGGGTTTTATAGGAAAATCGCCTAAATCTGCATTAGTTGTTCAGCATAGAACATCAGTGTTAATATTATATTACTGCTGACTTACAATTGTGTTATATATATGAAATGTATATGTATATGAAATGTATATGTATGTATTGTAAAAATATGAAAAATTGCCAGCGTCCATAGGTGTTTAGGACAGGCGTCGCATGTTGTCATTGAGTTTACGCAACCCTCATTTTAACTTTCGCGGGCGAGAAGATAGAAAATACCCGCAAGAAATTTAGAGTTGGCCGCTATTTTCGCCACTAAAATCTTCAGGCCCCGCACTCGAAATATTTCCAATCTTTTGAAAAACAAAATATTGCGATCTTGCGGTTGGCATTATTTTTATATTAGGTAAACAAAATTAAATATATTTTAATGAATACTTTCAACCCACAAACTTCAGCACATCTGGATATTGTAACGTATTAGCCAGCGTGCCTCATGGCATCTATTTGGGGACGCTTGGGAGAGGATTAGCCTAGCACAGGAGTAGGCGTTTTTCACGGTAAAGGCAAGAACAGCGGAAACCGCCGGAGAACAACAGGCTTGGGAGTTTGCCGTTACGCTTATGAAGCTCTTATTCCACTGTTAACCCCCCAAACCAAGCGAAGGGGGTGGCTCGCTCGACGCCGTGCGTAGGTACGTGGACCATCGCCTCATATAACAGAGTAACGTACATGAGCACAAGTGGGCTGGGTTCTGAGACAGTGGGAGAAACCTTCGTCGCCGTGTCAAACATAAAAACTTGGCGCCACACGACGGGCAGGTTCGCCGCTACTATGCGAAGCCAGGCTTTGCGGAGGCACTGGAAAGTCACTAGTTTGAACGAGACGCGAACACCGAAGCCTGCCGACTTTTAGGCTCCTTCACGGAGATTGAAACGCCGGTCACGGGGAGCGACCAGAACTGTGTGCGTGGTCCGAGGTGCAAAGAGTGTTTGACAGTGCCACACGATTACATAGGCCGATTCTCAAAATCGGATAAGAATAGCTACGCGCATCTGAGGCACCCAACCGCCACCCGTTGGGTGCGCCAGAACGTGAAAACTTTGTGTCCGCAAGCGTGACCATCCGGCACGTACTGGAATGCTAGGGCTTTCATGTGCGCAGCTTCGAAGTAGGCCGGAGTCCACACGCGCCGAATGGCCCACAAAATA
>BOPP01000133.1:1878218-1900310 GCA_017312745.1 Gryllus bimaculatus
GGAGGCGGGGGCGGAGGAGGGGCTGGGAAGCGGTGGTCGCATTGGGCGCTCGCAGCCCGAGAAAACCGTTGATCTCGACCCAACCAACGAGGAAAACCAAATGTTGATGTAGTTATTACTATAATTATTACAATAGACCTAAAAAACCCATCACCTAAAAAAAATGGGCATTCAATATTTTCCTAATACAACCTTCTCTCAAAACCTTTAAACAAATATTAGTAGAATTGGTAATAGTGCATTTTTTGTGGACTATATAATGTTTCTGATTCCATTACCTTGGTAAGCCGCTCGGTTGTGAAGTGATGTATTTTCAGGATTATATTGCGTATTTCAACTACGAGAAAGGTCATGTGGTTTGTTTGAACTCTACTGTAGCTTAACGAGAATATTCGAATTTTTCAAAGATTTTTGTATAATTTCGTATTTGTTTGAAAATATTATGACACATTTAGTTATAGGCATTTAATTTTTCTGAGGGATAACGAAAACTTAAAATATATTGTATTTTGTAATTACTCTGAATTATTCTTCGTAATGACCGCTTCTGGTAACCGGAATAGTACTTATGGCTGCATCTAGTACCTTGTAAATGAATGTTATGTTAACACTTTTACAAAGATACATAACACGAACAGAACAGAAACGAAACAACTCACATCAAATTGGCTTCTTCTCTCTTACATAGATACCATATCTAGGTAACCATTTGTATTTGACTACAGCGTGAATATTTGTTGCACGATACCATATCGTAAATAAGCACTACAGAAAATTCGTTTTAAAAATAAGTTGTGCTGTCAGAATCCATTCTTTATGGGTCCTTAATATCGATAAATTGATTGACTCTAGCGTCTAGACCTCTCGGTCGATTTTCTTCGAAACTGATATTCCCCGGTCGCTTCTCTGAACTTGAGGCTCTTTGAGTTTGAAACAAATGTTTTGATTGGAATTGGGAGGGGTATTTTATATGCAGCTTAGTATTTTATATGCATCTCCTGGGCGAACCGATATCTTTTCTTTGTGACAGACGAGGATCTTAAAGCCATCACAATATTTCACTCATTTCTAGTGGCACAGACATTCATGCTCGATTCCAATTCGCGCCCAGGAAGTTAGGCACTCTCGCCATAACACATCGGTTTTGCCCAGGTCGACTAAATGTTGCTGACATTATTATTAATATTATTATTATTATTATTACAAACAATTATTAATATTCACATTCATCCCGGTTTTCAGGACAACACCCAAGCTCATGGCGGCAACAGACTACTAACTGCTGAGACAGGTGAGTGCTTCATGCTTCAGTATTCTCGATTCCGCTTTACATGAAAGTGAGCTAACTATAACCTTATGCACGATATGTGTAGTTTTTAAAAGCAAGGCCTTCTTCATGGTAAATGGTTCTAAAGAACCACAAATGCAGCTGAAACTTCTCCTTCACAGTCGCTCAACCGTTAGAAAAAAAATCAAAACAAAAAACAAATAAAATAACCGCGTGCACGATATCTCCTTCAAAACTCTACATGTCTGTCAGTTTAATTGCAAGATGTTTATATTTTATTTGGTTTTTTGCAATTAATGACATAATTATGT
The DNA here is from genome assembly GCA_017312745.1 of Gryllus bimaculatus. NCBI lineage: Eukaryota > Metazoa > Arthropoda > Insecta > Orthoptera > Gryllidae > Gryllus > Gryllus bimaculatus. The sequence goes on from BOPP01000133.1 coordinate 1,879,818, forward strand.
TGTCGTGATAGGATTGCTTTGTGTATAACATCGTTTTTCGAGCTCTTTTGTGGAACTCGGCGCGAAATTGTTTGTTTCTATTGTTGAATCTGCCACTTTGACGATATATCAGACAATTTTTTGTTTTTCATTTTCCAGAACCTGTTCTGGTAGATATTTGTATGAAGCTATATCTTCCTTTAGTCAGTTCTGTTGTATTATATTCTAATTTCTGCGTATCTGGGACTCTAATTAGCAGGAACAACTTCTAGGGAGGATTTATTGCATAATTTTTTCTCCATCACTTTCCGCATGTTATGATAGGTGCCTATCATTACCAGCTACTTGTGATGAAATTCGAATGAACTATGAAAATAAACCAAATGAAAATTACCCTTTTACCATTTTTTTCTAGTATTACAAGCTACATTTTGAAATTGTCAGCTCTGGTTAGTTTTGGTTGATTTAAAAGTCTTTTGCGATTACGTTTCAAGAGTTTCTAGAATATCTACAATTACTTTGAGGTGTACGTGACGTCAGCCAAATACACTACATTTACCGTTGAAGCAAAAGTAGTCTCAATTGATAATTTCGTGTTTGCGAGCGTGTCAACTAGGTCAATAGCCCAGTACGTGTAGTTGATCATTTTATTAGGGAAGGTGGTGGTGTTCCTCCACCCGAATGGAGAGATCTGGCGCCGAACTACAAGTCGGTTTGGATGTTCTCTCTAGCCAGGTACCTCCCCATCACCGGAACATTGTCTGAGCAGAGACAAACTCTTAAGTTTCCGACTGGACTCGCGACATGACATGACATGCCGTATTAACACATTGTGTAGCAGCATAGTGCATTTAAGGGAAAGTGTAAGTAAGAAGTGAGCATATGATATGGAAGAAGAAGGAAAGTTCGCGCGCGGTCTGGGGTCAGTTTGTTAGGGTACTGCACCGGCTTTCACCTGATGTTCGAAGAGACTTCCGGTCGAAGCAGCCGGCCACCAAACTACCGATCGAAGAAACTACCGAAAATATCCGATCAGAGCAGCCGGCCACTCGAATTCCCCTCCAGACCGCGACTGAATTTGATGTCCTGAATCACCTCAGCTGCTGGCAGTTCCGAGAGACCTAGTTAAATAATGTCGATGGCTAGTCGTTAGTTCGCTAGTCGTTAGTCGCTAGCCGTTTGTTAGAGTACTACGCCGGCTTTCGCCTAATGTTGATCGAAAAAACTACCCGTTGAAGCAGCTTGCTACCAAACCACCGATCGAAGAAACTACCGAAAACTTACGATCAGAGCAGCCGGCCACTCGAATTCCCCTCCAGACAGCGACTGAATTTGACCTATCTATTTGGCTAGTGTGGAAAACACTTCCACCTTCGGGACTCGGACCCTAGTCCCTGCAAGTCACAGGCATTGCAGTGACATTGATGCCCTCAATCACCTCAGCTGCTGGAAGATCCGAGAACCCAGTTAAATAAAATCGATGGCTAGTCGACAGATTCTCCAAACAGTCTTGGTGAAATGAAACTCAGAGAGTAACAACACACTAAGTTTATGACAGAAGCGAATTATACAGAGTAATGCAATTTTCTAATCCAAAGTCAAGACGGTAGTGAACCGCATTCAATGTTTTCTTACAACTATATACGCTCTCCCCTCACTTCTGCTTCCAGATAGAGGTTGGAGAGGGGGTGACACTTGGCATTGCCGGTTAGAGCAAGCGAGCTCCGGGTGCCCCTTATCATGGAAGGGGATGAGCGCCTCAGGCGAGGAAACTCGAGATATCACGACGGGTGAAAGGTCGAAGTGACCATTAGAATTATGTGTATGTCAAAGGGGCAGGCTTCAGTATCGACGGAATATTCTAAGCCCTATCCGGTAGTTAATTGGGGTCACAGAAGGCGCCTCTTCCTCCGATCTCAAAATACAATTTTATCGGGAGGACACCGTGTCATTTATTTTAATTAAAGGCGTGAGCCCTCTCTCGCTCTGGGGTACATGGCGTACTACGCACCGTCTGTACGTTGGGACATAACAAGCGTATGAAAACCGCCGCGAAAACGACTTCGTCTGTCGCTGCGCCCACGCGCGGTCACACGTGCGTTGGCGTCCTTCCGCTGCGCGCGCCCCAAGCGGCCGCGGCGCGCAACTGCACTTTGTGCGCTCGGCCTTCGCCTGTTTCCGGACCCGCGCTGCCTCTCGCGTAGCAGTGCACCCAAGTAGAGCGAACGTAAACGGGACGAAAATTCTTTTGTACTCTCATGCCTAGACATCGGTTATGAAGGCACTAAAAAGTTTTAGATGCTCAAAAAGACACTAAAGTGTTTTTAAATAGGCACAAAAATAATAACAAAAATAGTAATAAAAACTTAAAGTTGGAGGAAAAAGCACTAATACATTGCACTGTACTTTCACCAAAAATTAGCCAATATCAAAAAACAATACAACAAGCACGCGGATTGAAGACGCACCTCACGCCCGGCAGAGATATAGGTCCTAATGACAGCCAACACTGCGCACTTTCCAGAAGTACATTCGGCGCGGAAAAATATCCATATCGGAAGTCGGGATCGTCGCCTCGCCCTCTGACACACGCGTGCTTGGATTACATCGCAAATCTGCGCTCAGCGTTCCAGCGATCCAATGTCCAGCAACCAAGTGTCCCGAGCCCACCGCTTCTTGTTGTTGTTGTTGTTGAAATAACATACATTTTAAAGGAAAAATGCATTTAAAAATAAAAATATGACATAAAAGACATTTACGTCATAAAGCGACAAAAACAAAAAGCAAAATAAAAATTTGTCAGATTGTTTAATTTTCCATAATTCATATACATATATTAATTGCATTTAAATCTTTTCATTAGAATAAAATAGGCATTTTCCTGAAGATCCGATGTCTAGTTGTGTCCATTTGCAATGTGTGATGGCCATTTTGCAATAAGAGAAACTTGTCGTGATTTAGAAGAGGGTGGATTTACATGAACATCTTGAGGATGATTCGCATTAAATGTATATCCTGTCTCTTAATAAATGAGAATTTCAGAGTACAAGGGAATCAAGTCACATGAGAATCAAGTCACGTGTGAGAAAAAATGGTATTAAGGTTTAATGGGACATTTAATTATATGATAAGTATACACTGTTTGTGAACGTGAGAATAACGTAAGATAATTTGTATAATTAATAATTTAAGCGTTAAAAAGAGTTTTGGAAAGAGATTTTATGTACAAAATTCATCCAAAACTAGCAAACCTGGGCTTGATTCCCTTGTCTTCTGAGCCTTTGAATGTCACACACTTCAAACTCATGTAGAGGGATTGAAGATTATCACATTTTTCTTATGAACAAGAAGGGGGAAAATTTATGAAACGAAGTTAGGCTAATGACATTGTTACCTGATTGTTGGGCAGCTACTTCTTTAGTGGTATTTGGTAGGTAAACAATAACCCTTTGACTGCTTCAGAATGTGACCTAGCTCTAGAGCTTAATGATTTGCTTCAATATCAGGAACAAAAAGTCACATTTTTACCTTCATTATACGAAATTTTGGTCCGTATGTTCATTAGCAAAAATTATCAGACCTCACTACATGCACTTGAAAAACTAAGAATTATTCAGAGTAATCTTGTGTCTACCTTCCAAAATACATATGCCTGAAAAATATGCTGGTACAACAAAAATGTAAGTATCTGTAGGTCAACATCTGTCTAGTGTAAAATAACAAATCAGTTCAACAGGATAATAATTTTAAACATATTACTTATACTTTAAGCCTTGACACCGTTGAAGATATACATTTTAAAATTAAGAAATTCAAAATCATAACTAGAACAATAAAAAAATACATCGGCAGCAACAGTGTTGAATCAATTCTCCAATTTAATAAAATTAAAGCAGTCCTCACATTTTTCTGCTGAATAGGATAAGACCATGACAACTGAAAAAAAAACTAAAATGCAAGGGTCTGATATGTGGTTATCGTGGACAATCTTACAATAAACAAATCAAGCCGAATCCACAACGAGGAACCAAGACGTAACCTCAGCATATTGGAGGAAATGAAGGTCTGCCCCACACAATATCGCTTGCATATGGGCAAAATAGACTGCATCAGATTTCCAAAAATACTATAAACATACAAAGCCGCAGAAAAATGAGACAGAGGATATCCACTAAAGACGTAAAAGACGATCTAAAAATTTGGAGACGTTTGTCAAAATAAGACTTGTATCTGCTAATGCTGCTGCTGATGGTATCTGTGACAGAGACCCAAATACAGGCGAATGATGTTCTGAACTTGTCCCGTTCCTGTTATTTTGAAAAACCCGGATGTCGGAAATGCGAAACGTAATTAGGGGGTCAGCCCTTTGGCGCTAAGAATGAAAAGTGGAGAGCGGAAGAGAGTGAAAAGCGTGTGTGCGGTTCGTGGCTCGTTCTGGTCCGGCAGCCGTCTGGAACAAATCGCAGGAATCCGCGGAAACGCCACATCAGAGCGGCCGACCACCGTTATTCACATGCTGGCAGTGAAGTCAGAACAAACTACTTACGCCACCGTAGTCCCCACTCAACGACCTCCCCGTTTACGAAGCTTCGATTACAAACTCTGCATACGCTAATGCTTTCTCAGAAACAGTATTTACAGAACATTGAAAATGTTGATTTTGTGCCGCTTGTCCTTGCATCCCAACCACTGTGCGCCAGAGCGCTCTTCAAAACAGTTAAAGCCCGCGACGCGCGCTCTGCCGTGTTTATGTGGCGGGTGGGCGGGCGAGCACCGCCGGCTCTTCACACGGCGAGCGCCGCCCGGCCTCCACGGCACCACGCAGCCTCGCCCCGCCGCCTCTCCCCACCTTCGCCTTATCCCTGCCCCGCCCGGCCGTATCCGCCGCCCCGTCTCTCCGCGGCGTCTCCTCACTCCCACATCTTCCCCACTCCCGCCCACTCCCGCCCTCCACCCTGCCCCTCGCAACGCCCGCTTTGTCTTCACTCCGCTCTCCCCACCCCCGCCTCCGCCTCTCTTTGTCTTCGTCTCCTCCCCGCCCAGCCAACTTTACCCACCTCGCGCGTGTCGCCCCCGAACATAGGACCTGACCCGCAGAACGCCCGCCCAAAACCCATCCATCACAAAAACCCCTTCATGCTCCCACTCCAACACCCACCCACCCATCCACCCACCCGCTTCCTAACCATTGAGCCACCTCATTTACTGTTCTCATCCTAGATATCCCTCTCATGCACAAACATATTGCCACCGCGCATGTGGAGCGCGGCCTGACTGCACATCCCCACCCAACCCCCTCGCCCCGCCTCTTCACCCTCGCCTTTGCTACCCTGAGCCTCTACACACACGCTAGGTCTCTGCTTGGACCATGCCCTCCCTTTTCCTGTCATTCTGACCCTGTCTGTCGACCCGCCCGACCCATCTACCCTTGCCGCTATCCCTCTCACCCTTCCCCCTCTGCGCCGAGCTGCACCACACTTTTGACCTGAAAACACCCAGGCCCAAGCCCTCCCCGCCCCCACTCTCAACCTCACCTTGCACCCCTCTTCCTCCCTGTTCCTATTCCAATCAGTGTTCCCTTTGCCTCCCTCCGTCGCCGACTGCTCTCTGCCTTCGGCCTCGCCTATCTCCCAACCCGGACTCTCTCGACTTCGTACTTCCTTGCCCCGCCCTCATCCCCGCCCCGCCCATATCTCCGTTTCCCACCTCATCCACCCTCCCCTCCGTGTCTCCATTCCCCTCACATCTCTCCCGCCCCCTCTATCCCATTTGTACCTTCCCCACCCTTCCCTTCACGTCTCCCACTCTGCGGTTCGCCTAGCTGCTCCCCTCTTGTGTTCGTTTCTCCCCAACCTCTCCCCTCCTCGTCCCTCACCGCCCTCCCCTCCCCGCCCCACTTCTCTCCACCCCACCCCGACTTTCCCGTCCCCTCCCCGCCCGCCCTCCCACGCCCCAAGTCTTTTGCCAACGCGTTCTCCCTGCCAGCGTCTTCCCGCCCTGCCTATCCCCGCCCCGCCACACTTGATGCCACCGTATTCGTCCCTCCCCTCCTCATCCCGTTCCGCCTCACTCCCGCGTATCCCCTCTCCTTCTCCCCACCCTTTTCCGCCTCATTCCGGGCCTCTCCCCCTTTCTTCCCACCTTCCCGGCCTCACTCCGCCTCCTCCTCCCTTTTCCCTACCCTATCCCCACATCACCACCGGCCCTCTCCCCTCCATTTTCTCCCCACCCCGTCCTGTCCCACGTCTGACTCTCTCCGCCTCCCTTTCTCCCCACCCCGTCCTGCTCCACGTCTACCTCCCTGCCCGCCGCTCATCTCCACCCGTCTTGCGCGCCCTCAGCCCGTTGTGCCTTTGCGCGTTCCCGTCCGGAGGGCAGCCGAGTTTCTATTTTTTCTCGTTGTCTCCTCATCTACGACGGCGTGTCTCTTGTTCCGCGTCAGCGCGCGCGTGGGTAGGTCGTCCTGGTGGCGCGACGTGGGCGTTGGCGTCCGCAACCTCCTTCAAACATGCCGCGCAGGGCCGCGTTTCCAAAATGTGCCCGGTAAGAAACGAATTCGTCTCTCGTTATTGTTGGTTGTGGCTTAGGGAAGGTGGACTTCAGTCCAGAGTCGTATGTGTTCCGGTATTAATGAGTTACATTCAACCCCCTACTTTGAAAAAGGAATAAAACATGTACTGCCTTTCGGGGAATATTAATTTTACCTATGCAGTTTTTAATTTGTGTTTTTCAGGAAATGGTTTATTTTGTATGAAGTCCTGAAATTACATCTTGGAAAATTGCAAATGCTCTCATATATGCATTTATGTCCATATATGTAGGTTGTAACGAAAAAATATCAACCGTATTTCGACAATGTTTCTTGTAATTCATGAGAGTAAAAATAATCCCAGTAATTATTATTTTTTGATGGGACAATTCATTTTCTGGAGTCTCTGTCAATCTTTTCAAAATTGTTCACCATTGTCGCCTTTGTTGAAAATAATTTGAAATATCAAATAAGTGGCGCAACATGCAGTTAAATGTTAAAATCAACACGATCCACACAGTACAGTAATACATCTTCTTCATTGGATCGCCATTATATCTTTATTCAATATCTTTGATTATTCTTTTGGTGATTAAAATATTTAAATGGAATCCAAATTACCCGAGTTCCTCTAGTGTATTGAAGAAAACGTATATATGATTGAAAACCCCCCATATAAGATTGATTTCCTTCCATGGCGTAATGTATGTCACTAAACGTCGGTAATGTAATATGGCTGTCTCATCCTAAAATAACACCCCTTTTTTTATTAATGTTAAAATGTCTTTCCCCATTATTACAATTTCCATATTTTTTGCGAGGCCGTGGAAACCTCTCAGATTATATTCATTTTCCGCAAACCTCTCGATCGTCGACGACTGAATGACAGCAGACCTAATTAATTTATTTTTAGAAGTGACGAATAATATTGCAGACATATCCGCTTTCATGGAATGCAAAATTTTTTTAGAGGAGCATTTGAATGTATAATTTAAGGTTGTGTATACATATTAATATTTCGTTTGTTTTATTAATTAAAAATGATTCATAAATTTGGCCGCCGGCGAATGGGCCACTGATTCTAGCGGGTCATCGGGGCGAGCCCCCAAAAGTTCCCCGTAATCTGGAGTGCGTGCGGCGGCCTGCAGATCGGGAAGGGCTTCTGCCCCACAAAGAACCCAGCCGCAACCCGGCGGCCTCTGTAATCCACCCTGATGAAGCAGGCATGTGACGGCGCGGTGGCGAGCCCGCGACGGGCAGACGATGTGGGATGAAGGGGAGTGGGGGCAGGCAGATGCGGCGCGGGAGGTGGCTGGCGAGGAGGAGGGAGCGGTGGTTAGCGGGACGGCGTGGGGGCGGCTGCAGAGGCGACAACGGCGCACGGCGGCGTGAAGCGGAGGAGGGGCAGGCGGGGACAGAGATGCGGCGGGGAGGTGATGTTGCCCGGTGGCGATGGGAGGAGGAAGTGGTCGTAACAGGGGATGGCGGCGGGCAGCGGCGCGGTACATGGTGGCGGGGAGGAGGAGGAAGGGGGACAGCGGGGGGCGGCCGGCTGGGGCGTCTATATAGCGACGACGGCGCATCGGCGGTGTGAGAGGAGGGACAGGAGATGCGTTCGGAGGTGGGTGGCTTGGGAGGAGGAAGTGTGGCAGCGGCGACGGCCGGCGGGGCGGCGTGCCGGCCGGCACATTGGGCGGTAGAAGGAAGCGAGATCAGGAGATGCGCGGGGAGGTGGAGCAGAGAGTGGCAGCACGGATGGCGGCTGGGGCGGCTCCAGAGGCGACGACGGCGCATCGGCGTCTTGAAGCGGAGGAGGGGAGCGGCGTCAGGATGTGCAGCGGAGAGGTGGGTGGCGTGGGAGGGAGGGGGCGGCAACGAGGGCAACGGTGACTCATCGGAGGTACATTCGCAGTTGTCGCTTTCGCGGGAGACACAACGCCCAGGATGTACAGAGGGCTGTTCCAGCGAGAATGTGACTTGTAGTGGTCTGAGGTAGAGTTGGAGTGAAGGGTTGGTCATGAAGTGCCGATGCTGGGAAAAGATTCTCCCATCCCAATATCTTCATCAGCGGGGACCAGTCTGGTCTCAGGTGGTGTAGTGCAAATACGAGTTTCTGGTAGTAGTGTAATAATAGTGTAGGAGGAAAGGACGAGAACGAGGAAGAAAATATCACTTGCAAACTGTGACCCGTTTGTTAGACCGCTAATCTGGCATTTACGTAGTATTGCTCGGAGAAATCACAGAAAACCATCGATCAGAGTATCGGGTCGCCAGATTTCTCTTCCAGAAAGTGGTTCGACCTAGTAATTGTGTGTAGGTACTGTTGAAAATCCACCACCATCGGAGCTCAAAGCTTAGGGCCTCTGGATCATCGGCGCTGCACAGAAACTGCAATGCATTTGAGGCAGTGTAGGTGAATCGCGGGAAAAACAGCTTTGTTGGGGAAGTGGGCGGACACCGAGTGCATCCCGTCATATTTCCCTAAGCCGTTTTCCTGCCTCCTCAAAACCCCGACTAGCCCGAATCCATTTCGTTGTTTCCCTCCTTAGTATGAGGATTGATTTCTACGTATTTAGCGGTCAACTTACAATTACATTCATTGATTATAATTTATTCACTTCTGCCTGTTTTCAAGAAACGCTTGCATGACCATTTAGGGCATTGCCAACGTTGAAAACGCCTCTTAAACGTTTGCGTAAACCAAACATGAAATCACCTGTCTCGAGCATCTTATTAACTCACTGACTTAACCGGACAACAACACAATTGCAGACTCTGTCTGCTATGTTCACCAACGTTCGAGGTTTTCTCTGGAATGGTGCGAGAACAACTACATACCCTACTTACGAATGCAAACTTAACTAAAATTTTTACTCTTTCCCTAACACCAGATGAACGAAAGTGGATGGAGTCGAGCTATGGCTTTTTAGGTCATGAAGAAGGAAATGGCATTAGCTGAGAAGCAAGAGTGAGGAGAAAATGACTCTCAATTGTGGCGGGTGGACGGAGAGTTCGGGAGACGGTGGTTCATGAGGAGCCGGTGGCGGAAACAGGATGCAGTTGAATGGTCCCCTCACGGCAACGTTGTAGTTGTCACGGCGAAGCTATCGCAAACTCGTTGTACCCATACCCGTCACCTTAACATAATAAACGAGACAAAATATGGAGTTTGTAATATTATCATTTCGAGTCTGTCGCAATTGTTGATTTCACGTGTCATAGAGGGAAAACTGACAGCAGGATACAGTTAGGCGGTTCGTGAGAAAGACGTGTATGCACAAGAAGTGCTTTGGACTTCGGCGCTACAGTAAAGCGGTTGAGTTTACTCGAGATCCAGAATAGCCGCTGAATATGACCGGGAGTTTATAGAATTCGAGCCCCGCCGGTGGCGAATTTTTTATTCCACCTACTTAGCTGGAGTGAATTTAGCTGCTCCCGGGAGGAGACTTCCAGCGGCCGACTGCCGGAGCAGTTCATGAACCAACGGGCCACAAACCGCACGCGAAAATTCCTTCCTCTTCGTTGTCCTTTTCTCCCCACTCTCTCTCTCTCTCTCTCTCTCTCTCTCTCTCTCTCTCTCTCTCTCTCTCACACACACACACACACATACACACACACACACACACACACGTACAACCACACACCTTAGAGCTTCCCCCGTCCGAAATAGTGCTCCGCTGTGGGAGGGGGAGAATCTCATAATCCAACGGGGAACGAACTTCGCCACCTCCTGGGATAAATCATTCACTGCACTAACTGCATTCTCGGCACTAACGCTGAAATGGCTATCAATTGACGCGCCCGCAATCATCAATCAACTACGAATGGCGGGATTGGCGTTAAGTGGAGGAAGGACGTCGGCAGTGGCGAGTTAAGCAGCAGAATTGGCGTCGGCGTCTGTGCCGCCGTCAGAGACGAGAGGAGAATTGAAAGCAAGAGCACAGCGGGTTGTACGACGTGGGTGGCAGAGAGTAGTGAGCCAAGAGTAGAGGCGGCACATGGTGGTTTTGGGCCTGTAGAGGGAATAGCGAGAGGGGCGGAAGCGAAGTGAGGAAGGAAGTCGAGGGTGACGGTGACAGTCCTCGGGTGGGTGGCGGTAGGTTTGGGTGGGATTAGAACGGTGAGCCGGCAGGAGTGGTGATGACGGTGGTGGATGGGCTGGGGCGGCGGTGGGCCCGTGGTGAGCACCGGCGGGAGCGATAGCGACGTGGGTGGTGGGCGGAGTGGGGAGTGGGTGAGCTGGAGAGCGACAGTGGCTGGAGGGCCGACTCTTGTTTGGAATGAGGTGGGCATGGGAGAGGGTGGTGGTGTACGCAACATCGCAGCTGACTGTGGTGTGGAGGCTGAGGTGGCGTGGGTGCGTTGTTAGGTTCTGTAATGGTAAGTTATTGTATTCTGCCACCAAATTCTCCAAACTTAATTCGCTGAATCAGTAATAAATCTAATCCAATAGCTTTTGGCTCTGTCTTCCTCTAATGTGTATCAATAACACAAGTTGTGGTAGCAGAGGCCAGTGTTGCAAGTGGGATTGCTTGGGGGTGGTGATGTTAGCGTCGGCGGGGGCGTGGTTGTGTACGACGTTGAGTATGGCTGGCGGCAGGGAGGGTGCGGGAGGTATCTGAACGGGTGGGGCCGAAGGGGCTGTGTCGGCTGGTGTGCGAGTGAATTTTCCGATTTAAACACAGTGCCACGTCCAGTTCAAGAGCTGAACTGAGATACGGACCCTGATATCCAATCGCGGACTTCGTTACAGTTTAATTGTTGGTATTGGAGGTTCCGATTGGATGACTGTGCCCTCTCTTCTCCTTACAGCTTTTTTTATTGATTTATGATTCCGGGCACGTCATCTTCAAGGATCATTAGTCCCGTAGGTGCAATACATGTTTAATCGCCGGAAGTAGCGTGTATCTTTCCCCCGCTGGCTGGCAACTTCGAGCGCCAACCTACGTCGACTTACGAATAGTTTACCAAGCATCTTCACCCAGCCAGGTGAAGCTCTAAGCTCCCGGCCACTCTCCTGGCATTTGTGGTAGTGTAGTGTATTCAAGAGTAATCAACCGGTGATGACAGCGCAAGAAAGAAGGAGGAAATATCGAGCGCGATCCGTGGCCGGTTTGTTAGAGTACTTCTCCGGCATTAGATAGGTAGATTTATTATTTCTGCAGGTAGGTATAGAACCTGGCGGCAGAACAATACAATTTACATATTACAACTAAGAATACTAATACACTGTAATTTTAAAGCATTGTAAGGCAATAATAACAATAATATAACAATTATAACGATAAAATCATTACCTATACACTTTATGACTGTCCTGCACGGAATTTTTAAGTAATAAATACATTGCACTTCACTACACTTCACTTCACTTCACTTCACTTATCTACACTTGCACTTGACTTCACTATTGCACTACACTTCACAACACGTCACGACACTCCAATTCAACTACTACTTATAATATAATACAAATATAACAATATATTTAACAACAAATGTAATTAAATATAATTAAATATTTAACAAAATAATATTTAATAGTGATTATCACAATACTAATAATAATAAAAAATAACAATTATGATAAAATTATAATTATTTAATAAGCTTAACTTATACAAATGTCCGTAGTTAATCTACTTTTAAAACTTTGTACACCTAGAGAAAAGGGTTCCATTCGCCTGGTGTTGATCGGAAAACCCCCGGACAACTACCAATCAGTGCAGCCATCCGCTAGAATCTCCTCCAAACAGGGGGTTGAATTCGACGTAGCTATGTAGCTAGTGGCGCAAATCCTACCTCAGTCGGGTCTGGAACCTAGTACCTCCCGGTCGGTGGCAGTGCAGTGACATCAGTAGATGCCCTGAGTCCATCTTGTGACCCCGCAGTGTGTTTAAATCGGGGCGTGGCGCGTGGGTGGGCGGGGTGAGTCGCGGAAGCAGTGCGTGGGGCGCGGGCGGCGCATGCCGCGAGCGTGGGCGCGAGGATCAGCCGAGGAGCGCGGGGCGCCGCAAAGGGCGTGCTCTCGTGAGGCAGCAGGTGCAAATTCCCCTACGTCCTCGCGCCGTGCCTCGAGTCGCGAGTGGGAGTGGAATTTCAGCCGGCGGAGGCGGGACGGCGCGTGCAGGCAGCGCGTGGAGCGGAGCGGGTGAGAAGCAAAGAGAGGTGTGAGTCGTAGGCGCACTGCTTAGAACAACATGGGTGGGCAGAAGCATTTCTGGACACTTTTTTTTCATTAAATGTTTTTATTTACGTATCGTATATTACTACTCGTAGTAAACAAATAAAAAATGACAGTGAGAATGGCATTATTATAGCATTAACAATACAATTAATAAATACAATCAATTTCATTTTTAAAACGTTAGCATGTCTGCCTTGTAAAGTTGTTAAGATCTGTAATGTTATGTTAGTCTATTCTGGCACAGAGTTCTCAAACTTTATTAGCTGAATCAGTAATAAATCTAATCCAATGTCTCGTAGATCTGTATTCCAATAATTTGTATCAATAACACAAGTTGTCAAGTTAAAAAAATGAACGCAAAAAAATAATAATAAAATGGTAGATTATGTCAGGTTACGGAGTCTGTTTCAAAATGGTCAGGAGAGGGGGGGGAATCCTGCTTGACGTGACTGTGTTATTCGTTGCATGCCTGTCTCGACTCGTCGAGACTCATGATGCCTATGCCCTGATCCAACCTACGCGCATTTCTATGGCTGAAGTGACGTTGCGTAGCCGAGATCGCGACGAAAGCGGATGCTTGAGGACGTAGAGGGGATGCAGTTGATGGCGGCAGACGGGAAAAGCCGGCCTCTCTTCCTGGAGCCCTCAGATGCATCGATAGGCACGTGACGCCACGCGAAAATTATGCTCTGGTTCAGTTTTGTTCTACGTCCAGCACAATAAAATACACAGCGCAGAAATTCTATGCAACCGGAAGTAAGTTCACGAACGCTTTCGCCAACACGCTCTAGGACAACACAGGGACAACGCAAAAACCCAACTCGCTGTACGATGTAAAAGGTACTGTTCTCGCGCATGGATATACGGTATTCGTGTCCTACCACCGTCCAGGCGCCGGAAGAGGTAGCTCAGGGCATCAACTGATGTCATAGCAATGTCTCTCCCGGAAGGTCCTAACTTCGAATCCCGATGGTGGATTTTCGGCGCCAGCTACACATAGCTAGGTCAAGTTGTGCCACTGTCTGGGGGAACTGCTGTGTTCGGTAGTTTTCCGATGTTACTCCGATCAATAACCGACAAATGCTGTAGCAGTACCCTAACCAACGTGCCTCTGGCTGCACTCGGTCTTTCCTACCCATTCCTTGTCCTATCCCCACCCATTACACACACTAACACTAACATGCACTACACTAACACACACACACACACACACACACCGGGATGCCGGTCGGGAGGTTCGAGGTTGTCGCGGTTGGGGCGTTGCATCGCTGGTGGGAGATACCTAGTTTGGGAAACTCCGCTAGCCGACGGTAGGTCGGCGCCGGATCTTCCCATCCAGCGAAGCAAGATCACCGCCACGCAATCACTATTGAGTTGACGCGCCCGCAATCACTATTAATCAAATAATCCGTCCAGGCGATATTCATTAATCCATTGTGTTCCAAATATATGCATTTTGAATCTTATATAAGTTAATATGTGCCTGGAGTTATATTTGAAATCTTCCTTACAATATTTACTTTTTGTATGGGAACATAATAATAATAATAATAATAATAATAATAATAATAATAATAATAATAATAATAATAATGCATATTTTATATTTGTTTTCACTCTGAGTAAATTAGCACAAAAAATAGCGCACCATTTCCAATGCTTGGTTTACTACATCAGGATTGATTTCCGTTTGGAAGCGGCGAACGTAAATTATTTAATTACAAACAGAAAGGTCATGGGTGCGTTTATTTCAATTCATTAATGCAAAAGTGTTTATGCAGAATATTACAATTATGTTTCAATTAATCTTCAATCATACCCAAAGGTCAAAGTAACTTACTAATGAAAATAAAACATAATCGTCTATGAAAGTGATACCCTATTGTTCTTTAAAAATAGTAGATGTACCGCACCCTGTAAACATATTTTTAGTTTCTTTAAAATATTTCACTACATTTTTTGCTTGTAACTGCTTCATCCGAGTGCTGATATATGTGTGTTAGGCTATCTACTTAACTGATATAGAGAGGTTCCCTTTATTCTCAATACCCCTTTATATTCCTAGAATACATGAACGTACGCCTTATGTAACATTGTCACAATTTATACTGCTTTTACTCCCGTGTTGCATGGCGTACTATCCACAACGAATCGATTCAAAGCAGAAGTCATTAATACTGGTATGCCTGAAATGATTAACTGGATTACTGTTCAGGAGTATTTACTGACGCATATTTCACAAACACATGTTCGCCGCCAGAGATTCGTAATCGGTAAAAGAAACTCATGACATTTATCATTACCTATTTACATCGTACATTCAGAATGGTCCTAATATATTTATGTATTTGAGTCAAACCCGCTGCTATATGATACACTGAGCCACAGAAACATATCATATTACTTTTGCTACTAATAAAAGAAGCTATTACTTTCCCTAACTAGTCAATATATTTTCCAATGACATGATTGCAGTAAGTTATAAATTCGGGACTTTATATAATTAGAATGGACACCAGTAGGCGAGCCTGGAACTCACGTGCCACTTATGGGAACTTTTGAACATCACTGTCTGTTTAATAATCTGACATGATCCGATGGAGAACAACTCCACTTTCTCTAATTACATTTGAATAATTTTAAAATAATAATTTCGTTTAAATAAGAAAACTAATAAATGATTTAATAGTATGGATGTTAAAAGTGATTTAAGCAACATATTGTGTATTATTTAATTCTCCTCTTTATTGTTAACATATAAATTTGATGTTTTACAAAATAATATGTGACAAAACCTGTAGAACCCTGAAGTTAAAACTTCGAGGATATTTTGACCATTTTTCGAATATAATGAAATTCTACCAAAAAATTTGAAATTCTAAATCATCAATAGAATTAAATCTAGATTCCTCAAATTCATTTCTAAACCTCTTAATTCAAGTATGTAACCTCTAAAAATCTATATTTTCACAGCTCTGAAAGACATCTAGGACCAGCAGATAACCGGTTAATGCGACTCAGGGCGTGATGTCACTGCAGTGCCTCTTAACGGGAGGTGTTAGGGTTCAAGTCCCGACTGTGGCGCGATTTTTGACTCGAGATAGATAGATAGGCCGAATTCAGCTGCTACCTGGAGCATTATAGCGGCCGGCTGCTGTATTCGGATGATTTCCGTGCTTTTTATGGGAGAGCGAACACCGGAGTAGTACCCTAACAAATGTGCCATGAATCCAGTGCGATCTATCCTTCCTCTTCCTTGTTCTATCCTCACTCCTTACATACATAGGTTTACCTTTACGTGTTCTACACTACCACATTTATAGGAGAGTCAGAAGCTTACAGCTTGTTCCGGCTGGAGGAGTGCTCTAGTAATGGAGATATGTGATTGGGAAAAGCCCTGCTCGCTACTCCGATCAATAACCGACAAATGCTGTAGCAGTACCCTAACCAACGGGCCTCTGGCTGCACTCGATCTTTCCTTCCCATTCCTTGTCCTATCCTCACCCCTTACACACACTAACACTAACATGCACTACACTAACACACACACCGGGATACCGGTCGGGAGGTTCGAGCTTGTCGCGGTTGGGGCGGTGCCTCGCTGGTGCGTGATACCTGGTATGGGAAAACTCCGCTAGCCGACGGTAGGTCTCGCTATCCGGCGACGGATCTCGCTAACCAGCGGGGGAAGTTCACCGCCACTTCCCGCCATTAAAACTTTTACTAAGCCCCACTAATGACCTTAGCAGTTTACGACCACGGAAACATTAATCAATCAATCAGTCGAGATGATAGTAATAATTATATAAAACAGTATTTAACACGATTATTTTGAACATTCCTCTATTGGACTTTCTATGTTGCTCAATATTCACTGCTCATTGATGATCCGCGAATCGGCCTTCATGGTGCCACGCGATACGTGTATCCCACCGGAGCTCAGTCATGATTATCAGGGTAGGTCCAGCTTACTTTTCTATTGAGAGGAATCTGCATTTTAATGTTGATTCCATTTTTACACCCCAAGGTTATAAGCCCTGGGGGGCGGGGTGAAATATTGATTATTATGAAATGATGTAATAGACACACACACACCTAGACCCTCTCATTATTATTATTATTATTATTATTATTATTATTTTCCTTATATATTTACTACTACTACTACAACTACTTAACTTTACTCTAACTACTAACGACTATTTACTACACTATGCCGAAGCAATTCCGGCGTGAGTTATTTCCATCGCAAACGAAACCGGTCTTCGCGTCGTCATCGCGTCGCTGTGTAGTCGCGTGCGCGACGGGAGTGGCCGGCGCCGCCGGCGGGGACCAGGACCCAGAGGCGCTCAGGCGGAGGGGGCGGGCGGCGGGCGTCTGGCCACAGCGGACCGTAACTCGCCCCCGCCCCAACGCCCACCGACTCAGTCGCGCAGCGACAGGGCCCCTGCTGAACCCTCTGGCCCGAGATTACGCTTTCGCCGCCCCCTTATCCTATTCGCCAGGCAGAGGCGTTCGGCTGTCAGAGGACACGACTATCGACAGGCTAGGGTTAGGCTTGACGTCGACGCGCAGCCCGCCGCGCGTCACTCGCAGGCCCCCCAACCCCGCCGCGTTGAAATCCGCCAGTTGCCCTCGCCTTGCCCTCCCTACTGTCGCCCCGCCAGTGATCTAAACATAGGTTGTTTGTGCACGTCGGAGCGGACAGTGCTGTCGATCTTCTGCGCTTGCGCAGATGCAACACAACTCGTTTTTCTTTGGGGACTCGAAATCCGAGGTTTCAGGCTTTCAGGTTTCGCTACGATACATTATTTTCGATTTAGGCACAATTATAAGTGTGCAATATAACGTCTGATGCTGATTGGATATGCGTTGCCACTTACGTTATATCATTAACTCAGTCTTTTTTTGTCGATGGCGTCATATAAAATGAATCCAAACATTTATTCTTGCAGTATTACAGATAATAGGATTTCATAGTAATATGTTCAGAAGTAATAAATTCAGTTAATAATAGTTGTTTCACTTACAGTTTTCTAACTCGACCTGATTCAATGCTAAAATTAATTTGGTGCCATATTTCTTTAGATAGTGTCGTGCTCGCTTTGGTGTACATTTGGGTTTTGGTTTTCTCTTGAATGTATATTGCAATATTTGGCATTAACTCTTTTGTTATTAATTATAGGTAGTACTAATTACTTTTAATTCAGTTGTATTAATACAAACAAGTGAGTGGCATACAAATTACCTTTTCGTTTCCTCATAGGCATATTTCTGAGCCTCATGCACGTTAGTCTCTAGAGAAGAACTATGGAACGCAGTAATTTTAAAACAGATTTGATGAATAATATTGTACCCTTACTTGCTCTGAATATAGTTTTATTTTGATGTGTGGTATTCTAATGCCTTCTGTCTCTGTATGTGTTCACATGCATTGTAAAACATAACATCATTCATTTAAATTTTTGAGAAATATTTTAAAATGTTTGTTATGATAAATGCAAATAAGTTCTATCAATACAGGTTATGCTAGAATAATTTAAATATTATCGTATACATTTTTTAATGGACCTTTCGCGGCAGTGACGGCTATTAGTCTCTCTTGTGTTTTCTAAGTGTTTTTCTAATAGTTGTTGGCCATTATAAATAAAATTCCATTATTTCGACTCTTTTTTATCACTCGTTCATTTACTAAATATTTTCCTTTCTGACTTTCTCAGTCACTTCTTTTTACTTACTGCTAGAGACAGATGTATTTTTATCCTTTTTCACTCTTTTCTGACACCCTCATAAACAATGCAGTGTGCTGGGTGTCTTGACTGTGACTCTTTCTCTTTGTGATGACTGATTGAGTATTGAATTCGGGTGCATGGTTGAACTGAGTCCATATTTCTCTTTAATGTAGTGTATCTCTTAAATGTAGTGTATGGTTTATTACTGATGGTAGAGGGGGTGATAGCGGTTGTATTCCCCCGCTGGATGGTGTGGTCTGGCACCGTCCTGCACGTAGGCTTGCTAGTTTTCCACCTCCAGGTATCTCATTCATCAGGATCATCCGGCACATGTTCTAAGCTCCCGGCATGCGTCCCAAAGTAGTGCGTGTCTAAAGAGGCAGGAGGGGAGAAGAAAACATCACGAAATGGGATTAAGGAATTGCGTCGGCATTCGCGTGAGGAAACCACAGAAACCTAACAATCGGAGAAATCACGGAAAAGTAGTGAATTCTTCTCCAGATAGTGGGTGAATCCAACCCAGCCATGTAGCTGGGTAAAAAATTCGCCTCTGTTGGTACCGGTAGGACCTCCCGATCAATGAGGCTGAAGATTGACCAATGTTCTCGCTGAGCTACCACGGGCGTCTTTGTCTGCACCTCCATCACTTCCCCCTACTGATTTTTCCCCCTTCGCCACTGCACGCGCGCGAGGCTTTTGGGCCCAGGTGTGACGGTCGCGAAGCCCTCAGCCCTCCGCTGTCTTTCCCCGAGGGGCAGAAGCGCTGCCCGGAATTCCATCACTCCGAGTGCGTTAGTGTTCTGACTCGGATCAATATAGAAATAAAGGAACAGAAGACGATACGTTCTCAGCATTTTTAGTGGTTCTCTGATAGAAGGTCTAGAATTTCTTATTCAACTTTGGATGAAAAAGAATGTATTTTGTGGAGAAACCAGAAAAGTAAATTTTGAGATTTATTTCATTGTTTTGGCGTCTAGGTATCAGATGAATATTTAGTTACGGCGCATAAAATATTGCAATCTCTGTAAACTCAATTTAACCGCAACAACAACGTAAGCTTTTGTGACCATATGTTCCTATAATTGTGATAAAGTAACACTAAAAAAGCATCCATTTGTTTCTATTTCATGACACACAAGCACAAATATTCCTATTTAAGAATCCTTAGCTCTCACTTAACGCTGAGGTTGTATACATGAATGCACGAAATAGTTTATCTTGTGTTCCCAACGCCTACTTCGCTCCAGAAGCTCATTATTTAGCCATGACGTAGAAAATCGTGAACAAAAAAACGTGTTTGAATATTTGACGATGCACAACTTTCCGAGATGATAGAACGTCATGTCCTACGCACCCTCGGAAGTCAGTGTTTCAAGGCACCCACTCTCTCCGTGTGGTTGCTGTCGCTGTCACAGGACACTCGAGAAAACAATGTATTCAAATGAAGAACAAAAACAACAAATTAAGCGCAGCTTGTCAGCCTTTGAAATATTTATTACTTATGGTAGAGGAATTCGATCCGTCCGCTTTCTGTACATAAATTACATCTTCGCCTAAAATAACTTAAATTATGCAGAAAGTTAAATGTCTGCAATGTCACTATAAAGAGCTGAACTCTTGAATTAATTTAAATAAATAAAATTTAAGAGAAATTGAAAATGCAGTGAATGAATCACCAGCGACACATCGAAAAAAAGGCCAATCTGTAGGGTGCATGAAATAATTTCATTATAATAATGTCCTGCAGCAGCCAGTCATTACGAATTCACCTACGTCTTATTAACTCAGTAACGAGGAAACAAACATGAAAACGCTGCCCCGTGTAGCCGTAGGACGAGGAGGCAGGGTCGATTGCGCCCGCCTGCGCTTCGTCTCACGCCCCCGCAGCGGCGCTCGCTCGCCGTCTTTTGCCTTGCCTCGAGCTCTCGCTCACCCTCTCGCCCACCCTCACGCCCAACCTTCCACCCACCCCTTCGCCTTCCTTATAGCCCACTCTCTCGCCCTCTGTCGCGCCCACTCTCCCGCCCACTCTCCCGCCCACTCTCCCGCCCACTCTCCCGCCCACT
>BOPP01000133.1:1907771-1920346 GCA_017312745.1 Gryllus bimaculatus
CTCTCTCTTTCTCTCTCTTTCTCTCTTTTTCTCTCTTTTTCTCTCTCTCTTCCTCTCTCTTGCTCTCTCTATCTCTCTTCTAGTCTCTCTCTCTCTCCATCCCTCTCTCACTACATCTCTCTCCCGCTCTTTTCTAATTGTAGAGTATTAATTTTAGTCGTATTCTCATACATTGTAAAATAAATATTTTCCATCGGATTTTAAGAAATTTTAAAATTTAACAAAAACGAAGAGAAATGTTCTCCTTTCTTGGGATGCTGATTTTTTTTAAATGTATAACTGCGGCTACCAAAATCAATTTTCAGATTATTAAACATTTTCAGTCATTTTATCCTACTCCATGACAAAATCTATCATCATATTAATCATATTTCACTCTCTTAAAAAGTTAAATCGCCTCTTGGTGCCCCCATTAAAAAAGAAGGCAAGATGGTTTCATTTGTATACACCACATTACTATGTAATGACCCATCATTTATTATTAAATATGTAAATTTAATCTCTCTTAGGTGACCAAGTAAAAGGAAGTTGTCTTCTTCGTTCTGGCATTTCTCTAAAATGAAAGATAATTGGATGTCACTACGCATTTCAGTGTAGTGAGTAGTTACCTTGTCTCAGGAGTTAAATGCAGGGAAGTGGTGTTTCATGTTTCGAAAGTCATATTCGACAGTCATTATGTAAGCAATAAGAATAATTATAAGTTAATTCGATGATTGCACTACAGTTCTTTTAGGAGATATGTTAATTTGTATGATTTATGCTTCTTTGCATGTTCCTTCATTACGTTTCTCCTTAAAAACAGTGCAGGAAACATACTTCTTTTGATGGAACGTTAGTTTAACAGTGTTAGTGTGGCAGTGTAAAATGATTCTGCCGTGGAGCAATATTATACTTGTATGGACACTGTTCTATTTTATACATCGTATCAAATCATCTCGTGTATCGTATCAAACCCTCAGTCACTACATCTACAACTGAAGCTTTAGAAAGAAGGAACGATTCTCTCGTCTTTTGGTGTTCTACCTGCCAATAACTTTAAGAACGGGAATAAAGACACAGTAGTTGACGAGCCTATGAACCATTAAAAAATTACAAGTATTTCGTGTTTCCGGGCCTGTCAACGGCAACACTTATGGACGTAAGTTCCATAAGTGTAGTGCGTGTTTTTATCATTAGAAATGACGTTCGTTCAGCGCTAACAGCGGTGGCGAGAGGTTGTGACCGCAGCGCTACCTGTAGTCATCGCTCAAGCTTGACACTCAGTGAGTGCAGTCTCGTGGAAGTACCATGTTCTAAGTACTTCCATATCTTTTAACGAAAAGTAAAATAGAGATAAACGTTGAAATTACCGGCCTCTGACCTCGGACAGAGCATCAAAGAACGATGCAGGCCGTTGAAAACAACTTACGCGCCGCGCCATCAACATTCTTGGAATACCAACAACAGCTCATCATTAATCAGCAACATCAGCAATACCAGCGCAGCAGCATCAACTTCAGAAAGAAAAAAAAAAAAACACCAACAACTGCTAACACATTCTGCAACAGCAAATTCAGGGACCTTAAAAACGCAAGTACAAACAAGCCACGCTCAAGTTGCCGCCTGAACACAGTTGCACCGCCCCAATAGAACAAAGTGAGCGCAAAAAGACAAAAACTGGATCTGTTTCACTGATATTTCTATTCCTACAGCAAACAGGTTCGAAACATTAAATAACGATACAGATGAGGACGAACATATCAGTTTCTGCCGCGGAAAACAGTGATGCAAAATTTCCTCCAATAAATATACCACAAGCTGGAAAATTTTCAACTGTTAAAAATGACATTAAAGAGTAAAGAAGATTTACAACAAATGAAGCAACAGAGTGAAAGTAAACGTTAAATTCAATAGAAATTCAGAGTTCTTCGTAAATATTGCAACGAAAACAACATTAGAATACACACTTTCGTGACCCAAGCCATAAAAACACTATGCAATCATTATTAAAAATTCCACCACACATATATAGTGGAAAAGGAAATTTTCAAGAACTAGTTAAAAAATACCCAGTATCAAAAGTAATCGCCTTCACGAAGACAGAAAACCATTAAAACATGTGCTGTAATTTAGAGACAATAACAAGGTGAAGAGGCATCTAGCATTAGATAGATTTTAATAGTTATTAGGTGATTTCCTAGATCCAACCAATAAAAAGTTACCAATCATGTAAAAACTGCCAAAGATTTGATTCACACTCAAGCTAACTGGGGCGCGCTCCGAATCGTTAGGGGTGTTAGGTAACCACCATTATTTCAAAATGCACGGAACTTTAAAACAGAAACAAAATCCTAAATGCGTAATTGTAAAAAAAAGGCACACAGCCAATTGGAAAGGGTGGAAGTATCAGAAACTGCTAAAAAAATTCAAACAGACGTACTAATCAGAAGACGACAGCGCTTTTAATAACAGAGAACTCCACGAAGAGTAAAAACCCTTACGAAACCAGTCCCTCAAATTATCCAGCAAGAAACAACCCAACGCACGACCTCCCATAAATCCTGGTTTTCAAAATCCTCAAAGACTTAACAGCCAAGCCCCCCCGTTATCGAATCAATCTCCCTCTACACCAAGTGAAATAACTACAAGTCATTCAACCCAATAATAAATGCGACTCATTCCACAAAATACAAAGATAATACAAATCAGCCCTCGAATGACGTAAATAAAAATCCAGAAACAAACATTCTCAACTGGAAACGCGAACCAATAAAAAGGCAAGAAATCAATTCGACACTATTACAGGCAACCACAACATTAAAACATAGCTTGTAATTCAGAAACATCACCTAGTACCTCAATCAAGTTCTCAATACCAGGTTAATATCTATCGCAAACGACCGTCTCTCAGCACGGCCCGCAGAGGAGTGCGCCATACTAGTGCACAAAGTATAAAACATTACGTTAATAATTAGTCCTACGAGCAACGACCCAGAGAACCATAGCAATAACAACCCCCAAAAAAATAACAAAACACAACCATTATTATCGCGTATAAACCTCCAAATAAGTATTCCCTAGAAATAGTATACTGAAATTTTTGGAAATAACGAAATATCATGTTAATAGGTGACCTAAATGCAAAACACTGCGGTTGGTGCAACACAACAACTCCTCAAGAGCAAAATTACTTAAATCTAGCTACCACTCTCAATTAAGTATTATGCCGCCAATAGAACCCACCCATGTACCCTTACAACCAAATATAATCCGACAATTAAATCCATCTCAACAAAAAATATTGATTTCGCGTATACCAAAAAGTGATTCCTGAACTCCGCTCGGATCCACAATCCAATAATCTATCATTTCATCCTCTCTATCTATCAATCTTATATAAACAGCAAAAGCGGTAAAATTAACTGGTTTTTAAATCAGAGAAATTTTAAAAATTAATACAAACATCCGCAAAGATTCAATCCGAATAAGACTTAGATATGAAGTTAAAAACGATTAGTAGCAACATACAAGGATCCCTCCACAAATTCTACCACATTATCTCAAAAAAGAAATAATCCAAACCCAATATACAAGCAACAAGTCCAATAGAAAATGCATAAACCTAATGTAAAAGTAAACACCAATTTAAACGCTATTGGCAAATGACCACTGACGACCAACTTAAAAGAAAATTAAACAAAAGACGAGACTAGTTAAAACTAAACTAGACCAACATAATATGCAAGCTTTCAATCTTTTCTAAAAGAAATTCACCCCGCATCTAGGCAATTATGTGGTCTACCATACATAGAAAAAAAACAAAAACAGAATTTCCACAATTAAAACTAGGTTCACAAGTGGCAAATTCTGATTACGAAAAAACATTCTCTTATAGCTGACTTACCTTGAAAAGCGTTCAACCCAAACCATCGAAAAACGATCACTTTAATTTAAACACAGTGGAGGAATTTAATCAGAAAACCACTATATACAGCTCCCGTCAATATTAAGTAACATATTCCCCATCAGAAAATTAAACAAGAATCAAAAAATCAAAACTAAGAATTCAGCAGTATACGACTTATTTCTAATAAATTCTAAAAAGAACTAAATAACAATTCGATAGCAGCATTACGAGCAATATTTACGCCAGCACTTCAGAATAGGTTATTTTCCCAACGATGGAAAATCGCAACAGTGTACCCCTTCCGAAAAGCAGAAAAGAATCCAAAAAAATTCCAGCAAACGATAGGACCAATAAGTCTACTCCCGTCATTGTCGGAAACATATTAGAGACAACTGATACTAAAACGATTAATAAAATTCATGACCAACACACATCTGTAATCCAGACACGCAATTGGATTTCGACCTAACCACCCAACACACACATTCAAATTATTACGCCTTACCGAATATATAGCGCTAAGATTCCATGCCAAACAACACACTATCGCAATATTCTGGACAATCACCCAAAGCGTTTGACAAAATATGCATCAAGCCCTTCTCTACAAATTTAAGACAAATAGGCATCCAGACTTACTTAATTCCAAATTATTAAAAGTTTTCTAAACCAAAGAAAGTTTCGCAAAGTCAAAGCAGTTAATGATTGCCATTATCATCCTTACCCAATTTCAGCGAGGGCTGCCGCCAATGGTCCCCATTATCACCGCAGGTATTATTCAATTTATAGATATCCGATAGCCATCACCTAATGATCCGCAAATAGCACATTACGCCTGGACGACACTGCACTTTTCCTCCAAAACATGGGACTTAGTTGACAGCTAGGAATAACTTACAAGACGACCTTGACATATTCCAATAGAGATGGGCAAAAATGGAGAATTAAATGAACCATTATAAAACACAGCAAATTTTCACCAAACATCCCACACCCCTCCGCCAGTTGAATTTTGAACAACGGAAAATATTCCCTGGGTGCAAAATAATCACAGCCAGCCAATATATTTAGGAATGCAACTTGATACTAAATTAACTGGGAAAACAGCACATTTTACACAACACGAACAAAAAACACAAGCAAAAACTTTCCCAACTGTTACGCCACTAAATTTACAAAAAATCCCCCTTAAAATAGAGACCGGAAATGATAATTTACAAGTCTATAATTCGACCAACTATGACTTATAGCATGCCCAATATGGGGAAAATGCAGCAAAATTAATATTAAAACCTGTTGCCAAACTATACAAAATAAGCGCTAAGAACTATAATTGAAAGCCGCCAATGGTTTAGTTCGGAACAAGCAAAATCCACCACGAACTCCAAATCCAGACATTAAAAACACATTACCAAACTGTCGAAGACTTTTCACGATCGACTCCCCTCATCTCCCAGACCTCCATTTTCAACTTGACGCACAGGCTGAACGAACTTACGCATTCAAACTCACGCTTGCCCTAAAAGACATAATTCAACCACCATAAAATACCAGAAAATGGGCACTAAATAATATAACCTTCATCGATATCATATCAACGATTCAGCTCTGTACTCTTAATATACTTCCGTAATAATTTAAAATTATTAATAAAAAAAATAATAATAACCAAAAGACACTTATCGCAGTTCCGTCGGAGGCACCCACAGTTAGGAAATAAACAAAATTATGTATGATTGTATTCAAACCCTGAAAACATGTATGTTTGAAACAGGTAGACAATAAATTTAAAAAAAAAAAAAAAAAAAAAAAAAGAAATGACGTTCTTTTCCATTGTATGATGAGATCCGGCGTCGACCTATAAGTCGACTTGCAGGGTGTTCTCTACTTATCCCCTAAGTATCTCCCACCAGCGGGGCACCGCCCTATCCAAGCCAAGCACGAAGTTCCCGATTGATCTCTTGAAATGTGTAGTGCATGTACGCGTAGCACATGGAGTGCGTGTAAATGCTATTGTTTGTAAGTAAGGGGTGAGGATAAGAGGAAGAAGAGGAAGGAAATATTGGTTCGTTCGGTATGTTCCGTATGGTCCATTTGGTAAGGTAATGCTCGATCATTCCCTTGGAATTGATCAGAGAAAGCTCGGATCCCGTGTGATTCGCTCACGAGTGATACCAATGGTTCAGCAACTATTTACAAGCCGTAAATAACCGCGTAATTGCGGCGCTCGTTGCCCGCCCAGCTGCCCCATGGGGCGCGCGGGCGACGGGGGCGGCGCAGAGGCGTAGAAGCGGACTGGCCGACAGACAGCGGAGGCGAGGGCCTCGGTGGCGCCCACTCGACAGAAGAGCCCGGCAATTGCCGCTCGTTTTGCCAATTACGGGGAGTTTCCCGCCCCGCCCCGCCCCGCCCCGCCACTCCGCGCTCCGCAGCGCCTGCCTGCCTGCTTTTCGGCGCTTCTGAAGTTCTGGGGCCCGGCGGCGGCGAAGACGTAGGCCGCAGAGACGAGATCGGTGATGGTGATGGTGTCGATAGAGATGAGAGTAGTGACCACGATGATGGTAATAGTGAGGGTGATGGTGGTAATGGTGGAGGGAGTGGAAGTGAGTGACAGTTTCTGTGACGATGGCGATGGGTGGCGGCAGCGGTGAGGATGGCGGTCAAAGTGGTAGTACCGGTAGTAGCGGAGGTGGAGGCGGGGGTGAAGGTGGCGGTGTCAAAATAGTGGCAGGGGTGATGGGGCAAATGCAGTGGTGATGATGTGATAGTGGTCGTGACGGTGACGCCGGCGATGGTGGTGGTGCTGCTGCTGCTGGTGGTGTTTTGTGGAGTTAGTAATGCTGGTGGTGATGGTCTTGCTTTTACTAGTGATAGTGCTGCTGGTACTTGTGATGCTGGTGACGCAGTTATGGTGTTGCTGCTGCTGGTGTGGCTAGTCATGGTGATGGTTCTGGTTGGTGGGGCTAGTTTTGGAGCTGATTGTGCTGGTGATATTAATGTTGTTGGTTGCGGTGCTGCTTCTGGTGCTAATGGTGGTGCTTGTGCTTGTGCTGGTGGTGTTGTTTGTGGTGTATGTAGCGGTGCTGCTGATGGTGATGATGAGGCTGTTGGTTCTGGTGATGCAGGTATAGTGTGGCTGCTTCTGGTGTTACTACTGTTAATGGTAGGGCTGGTACTGGAAGTGTTAGTTCTGGTGCTGGTGGTGGTGCTGGAGGTAGTCATGCTGGTGGTAGGTAGTGGTGAGGAAAGTGGTGGTGCAGCTGCTGGTAGTGCTGGTAATGCTGCTAGTTATAGTGATGCTGGTGGGTATGGCGCTGCTGGTGTTGGTGCTGATGGTGGTATTGGAGAGGGTTGTGCTGATGTTTGTCCAGTTGGTT
This sequence comes from Gryllus bimaculatus, assembly GCA_017312745.1. NCBI lineage: Eukaryota > Metazoa > Arthropoda > Insecta > Orthoptera > Gryllidae > Gryllus > Gryllus bimaculatus. Next base: position 1,915,035 of record BOPP01000133.1, read on the forward strand.
GTGGTGGTGTTGCGGAGCTGGTAGTGGTGGTGGTGGTGGAGACAGCTGCAGCGGTGACGGCGTTGTCGGTACAGAGGCCCCGTGGCCTCTGACTCCTCTTCACCGCCACCGCACTGTACTGGCGGCTTCTCGTGGCCGCCGCTGCCCCACCCACTCTCTCGCTCTTCCATTCATTGTCTCGTTTAGGCGACCAGCAGGCCGGCCGGGCTGCTTCCAGAGCCACTTGCCCCCAGCTGCCCTCGCCTAAATAAAGACTGGATGCTGTTTCTTTATTTTTTTTTTATTTTTCCTCTACAGCATGTGCCAGTTTTCTGTGTATTAGTCATCATTATTTCGTTTCATTTCATACATCTATGTTATACATTATGAAACATAGTTTCAAAAAACCAATCGTGTGGAAACTTTTTCTCGATATGTACCAATATTCTCTTATTTACTTCTTTCGCATACGCTTGTGTATACTCCACAGCAACCATTTTTATTTCCTGTAAATCAGTAGTATGAATATACATATAATTTATTTTTCTCTTAATGATATTTTTTCAAGAACTGAAAATTTCCTCCCGTGTCATAAGTAAATTACCTCTTTTAAATATTTCGATACTTTTTCTAAATTTTACATCGCTCACAATAAAAACGAATAAATGCTGGATTCATGTACGCTAATAGTTTCGTTCTATTTTACTCGTTATGTTTACTCGTATTTTACTTGTCAATTACACTTTTTATTGCTCTCTAGATATGCAGTTTAATATAGCTGTTATTTTGTTACGTTAATAGTTGACTAACCACAAAATAAAAATACTGCATCTATTTTAGTCCACGTTTCCTCTGTTCGTCGTGTTTTATTTATGCAATTAACAACTTCGTTCTCTTCTTCATTCGTTTTCTGCTGTATATTCCCTTCGAAGGTGTCCTTTTGTACAGAAATTTCCAAAGTCATTCCTCATTTACACCACATGTATATCATACTTTCTCCTTTACCTACCTTCTTCTTAGATTTACCTGAAGCTATATCGTTGTACCTTCTCAGTCTTAATTCACCTTCGTAACATGTGCTATCCTTCGACTTGCCGTAATGTGCTATTCAGCATCCAAACCTCAGCCAGGCGTCCAGCTAGCTACTTCCATCGCAATCCTTCCTCATTCGGAGGTCACCGCCACAACCAGAAGTTCGTTGCAGAAGCAGGTGTGAAAGAGAGAGAAAAACAGTTGCGAAGTGAGTTGCGGAGTCCGACGAGTTTCGATTGAGGCCTGGTCGCGGGGTGTCCTGGCTCTAAGCGCGGCGTCGTCGCTAAGAAATCACAAATGCGTGGCTTCGACACATGTTACAGGCGCCGCGCCGCGGAAGTTAGACAACGGCGCGGAAAGTTTTATTAAACTGTCAGAAAGAACCACTTTGGTCCGTGCGGTGGTAGGACACGGTCGTCCCAGTGCACGTGCGGAAGACCAGAAAAAGGCACTGTAAGCTCCTGAGTGCGTCTATTCAGTGACGGTTTTCTTAGTGTTCCTGGAATCATGGGTGTTGTCGAAATTGTGCAGCTTAGAATCTGCACTGCAGTATTGATGTATCTAGGGTAAGATTGTCCTATATATCAAATTCTGCGTGGGAAAAATAAAAGAACGTGACGCGGTCTGAATAGCAGGGGTCGCTAAGGCTGAAGGACCGTAGTTGCCGCGGCTCGGCGGGTTGCGGGTTCGAATCCTGTATGGGCATGCATGATTGTGTGTGTTCGTGTTGTTCTTACGTGTTGTTACAGTTCCCTCTCCAGTTAAAGCAATCACAGTGGACGCTATATGACCAATTGTTCAAAAGCGAACTTAAAGATCGTGAATAGTAATAATATATGTATAAATTTGACATTTTGGAGTTGTATTAATTCGACTGTTGCCTGCTAGCAGTGTTTCCAAGCTCGGGCAACGTGTTTATTTAGTATCCACGCTTTGAATAAAGGAGTTATGTGTCATTTGCTGGCCGGCCATGTTCCACCGAGAGACGAACCCGGACCGCAAGAAGGAAAGCTAGCACGTTGTCGAAGAACAATCCAAGGGTATTATAGAAATATAAATATTAAAAATATTTAATATTGTTACTATAACACTTCATTTTCCGCTTTTGCTAACAAATACAAAAATATAATGCCATCATGATTTATACTTTTTCTGTTACTCACCTAACAATGTTTCAACCTTTATTCTGCACTGAACACGGAGTAATTCTTTTTTAACGTAGTCACAAGTAGTCAATATAGAATAAATCTCCACTATATTTTGTCCCTATTAGCCAGAAGCTCTTCACTGTATAATACATGCATATAAGTATTAAATGTAATCGTTGAAATGTCTGTGTCACTTGTTACAAACTTGTTTTAGTTTTAATTCTCTCGGCCACATTTGTAAATCAAGCATAATGATTTCGAATTTAGCTACATTCAAGTTCAAGCAGAACTTTGTTTTCGGCCCGGAAGCTGCAAGCTCTGAGGATGATCGCTACGTATAGACACGATCTTCAACATAATACATTTTTTGATACCAGACATCTTTTATTTACCACATATAACATTGAAGTTAAATATGGTAAGTAAGTTTTGTAAAAAAGTTTTGTAACTTGTACGAAAATTTCATTTATAATATAATGAAGTAGTTTTCTGACATCGTAGTATATTATTTTCAGTCAATTCCGAAATCAAAGAAGGTTCGAAAAATAATGTATGCTTTTCGACCAAAAGAAATTGTGTATTTCGAATGCTCCTGTGTATTTCGTTGTAGCTTCCATTTTGATGAGAGAGGAGTGACAGTACATGCTTTCTTAAAGTAAAATTTCAGAACCTCTTCAGGTAGATTTTTTCTTCATATTCGTGATTACATATATGTGAAACAATGTTAATACAAAGCCTTCATTATTTAATTGTTTGTTTACGTTATATTTATTTGTTTACGTTGCATTTACATTTGGTTACCTTTTCTCTCAATTATTATGGCCTGAGGTAATTCTGATTTTCATCATCTATTCATTAAATTAAGACATGAACGAGGCGAGAATAAATTAAGATCTTATCGACATCTCCGAAACCGATCGTCAAAAGACGTCAATAGATGCAGATTGCTTCCGATTACTCTTAAAAGAATCTCCTCCATGAATGGGAAATCTAATATCTCAGTTCATTAAAATAAATCTTATTTATACAGTTTGCCTAAATAAAGCAATTGGGGTCAATTGAGATTTTAAATTTTTTAAGAGATAACAAAAAGAGGACTATTCCAGTTTTATCTTAAGTGTATCGACACAGATGTTCGAGAATAATACCAAAAAATTTCGAATAATCCTTTCATAAGCAGGATGGGCAGAAAAAACAATCTTGTAACATTCTCGCTTTACTTTGTAAAAAGAGAAAGTACTATAATCATGCGCCGAATACAGGCCAAAGAATTTGGCCGGGCTCGTTAGCGAAAAGTGGAGAAATCTCATTATAAATATATTAAATTACTTCCTCTAATCCACTGTGTACTCAGTATTAAAGTTTTGTGTCCTTTAATCCGAAAAATAGATTTACAGCTAAACGTATGCCAGTCCATCTATCTGTCTCTGGTCAACGCTGCCGTCAAAACCTTTCACACGAATTTCTCCAAAAATTGATATTGGTCAATTTATTTGAACGAACTCAAGGCTATGAAACGTACATTCAAACGGAGTTTGAAATGTATATTTCGATTTTGCAAGCTTTTTACAAAAGCCTTGGCAGTATTTTCAAAATTTTCTTAAAGATGATAATTTTTTAAATTAAACTTTTTTATCAGATAGCGTAAAGAATTCTTACGAAAATCTAGCAAAGGTATTTTGTCATATTTGTGATTAATGCAACTATAAGTATACATTGTACGAGTCAAAGAAATAACGACCGGTATAGTTAGTCTGTGTAATTCTCTGTGACCGTGGCATGAAGAGTTTTGAAATTGTTTTCGGGGTCGAACAAAATTCAACAAACATTTCTTACAAACCAAAATATTAGTGCGTTTCCTGCACCCAGCGCGAAATACATCTGCCAGGGACCCAGAAATCTGAACTTATTAGTCAACGACCTACTCGCACGGGCTTAATGGAAATACTTTTTGGAAAGTGATGCGATCAATATGTGACACTTGCATTCAAAAAATTGAGTTCAGTTGCAATCATATTGGAATGAGTGAATGTTGGTTTCCTGACGGGACAACTATATAGATCATTCGCTCCCGTACGTATAGTACTTGTTGTATCCCGAAAGGTTACTTTGTTCCTATCCCGCAAGTGAGGTCCGAGACGACACCGATATACATTTGGGCTTGCAGGTTTGTTTCCATCAAATTATCTCCCCTGCAAGAGCACCGCCCCTGCCGGAACAAGCTTTAAGCTTCTGACTGGCCTTCCAAGCTGCTATCTAGCTAGTGTTGAAAATCCGCCGAACCGTGGAGACGCAAACCCTACGACCTCCGGGTCAAGGATGTTGCAGAAACGATGTAAGCAACGTCGGATTTAGAGGAACATGGCCCCTTCAGACATCCCTCCTAGTCCGTGACAAAGTTTGTGTTAACACTGTTCTCGTGCTCCTCTTAAAGCACTACGGAATATTTTACGAACCTATTTTATATCGTAGAAAACTCGTATTATTTACTGTAGATATTATTTTGGATAGATAGAACATTCGTTCAACTCCAAATGCATTCTAAGGTCGGATCGACGACATTTTGTGTTCAAAAAGTTGAAAATGCTCGTATGGTGCGTCATGAATTTTTATTTTAGATATTTTCTATTTTTCCTTACATATTGCTGGAAAAATAAATGCATAATCATGTACATATTTGCGTTTTTTATAGCAATTAATTACGTTCCCTATTGATACGTTCCCTATTCCCAGTTGAGTTTTTTAATTAGATATTACGGTACGAATTCCGTACAACGTCATATACAATTTATACATTTTCCAGGGTCCCATAATTTGTATTTTAATTTGATTATTAATACTGGGAAAGGAGTCAGACCAATGTTGTTAGTACTTAATTGGAGGCAATAGATTATTAGAACACTTATGTTGTAATAACTCTTATTAAATAAAAATATTCAATTTCGTGATATTTAACTTAAGACATTCCAAAGAACAAGCTTAGTACACCGACCGCTAAACCACGGCTTGTCGGCAGAATATAAGACTGTAATCTGGGAAATCTGTTGGCTAGGGTGCGAATATTGTAAGTATTGTTTGAGATACCTGTCTCACTCCAGACGTCGAGCCGAGCGGACGTGTTTGCTACCTGCTGCAGGATGGTCTCGACAGAAC
>BOPP01000133.1:1920371-1936443 GCA_017312745.1 Gryllus bimaculatus
CTTTAGCATTACAATACTACAATCCTTTTCGCGTTCTATTTTCGAATTTTCTGGGTATTCACCCAAATGGCTTCTTCATCGCATCAAGCGCGGAAAAGAGACGCACAAGGTACGGCTCAGGAAAAACCCTGAAGGGGGAAAAACCTGCGCGTCAGAGCCGAGTACAATTCTAATCTACGACATTTAATTTTAGCTATTTTTTTTTCTGGCGCGGGCGTCCAGCGTCTCCTTTCCAGTGCTTTGGCTCCTCAGCACTGAACATCAAACGGCGGCCAAGAAGATCGTCGCACCTAACGCCTCTGCCTAATTTCGATCGCCCCCTTCCTTCACCCCTAATGTCTTATTACTTGCAGTTTTATTTTATTTATTGTCTGTCCAGTTATTTACCAATTGACTACGACACTATATGACTATTTCTGTTTACTCGACTGATTACTAACTTAACATACTAAAATTACGTACTTATTTGTTATCTTAATTGACTTAATTTATTCTCTCGACAGTCTAGGCTCCGCTCAAGCTAACAGTGCTGTTTTCCCACTCCTAATTTTCGTTTTCCCTATGGTCCGGACTTTCTAAAGATGTTCTAATTCTTTCATAAATTTAAAGATCTTTTATCACCTAAAATGTTTTGGGGCGAGCGTTACGTTCCTGTTTAGGAAGTAGTCATTTCCATTCCCGATCCTTTTTTTCTCCATGATTCGTGTTGACGAAATTAAGAGGATGTGGATCCAGTCTTCCCTATCACACTAGCAAGCAACAGATGCTATTACCACTTGCGTCCTTTATGTCTCGTGCAATCCACCCGCAACCTTAACCCCTAATGTAACCCCTTAATCCCGCGTAATTGGCGATAAATTTGTGGCAATTCGCATCCCCTTTTATTCTTAAAAATTGGTTGGCAGGATAGCTGTCACTCCCAGTTTCTGGATAGAGCGGAATAGCAATTGCATTAACACACTTATAATACTCTCTGGGTCTATTGCCACAATTCGAATAAATTTTGTCGGGAATGCGTCCGGCCGCTGCTTCTTATTATTTAAGGTTAGAATAGCCCTATTTACTTCATTCCAGGTTAGAGGTTCGTCTAATTCAGGAAACTCGGTCAGTGAAATCCTTGCCCTGTTTCATGGTCCTACTGCGAAGTCCAGTCGAAAAATACTGCACCACGCTCTGCTGAAATTGCATTACTTGAATGTGATTTTATTACGCAGCGATCTGATAACGTCCAAATTGATTTTACTATAATCGTTTCTTAGAATTGCCTGTATTCTTGCCTTGCCTCATATCCTGCCTACGATTTTCTTCGATTTCTTATTGTGGCCTCAATATACTGCCTAACGTAATAAACAATAACTGTTTCTAGCTACCTCGGTTCCAAGTTTCTGACTTCTTAAGGCTATTAAGTTTTCGCGCGCTGGGTCTCCCGACACTCTCGCTAAAACACACCTTGGTCAGTTCCTTCTCCTCTTTCCCCACCGTCGCATACCTTCCCTGCGCGGTAGAGCCGTCCCTTTTAAGTTCATTGTTTTGCGTTTCGGCGAGTAATCGCCTGCGCCAGCTGCCGAGTTAAGATATCTCTGTACAAATTCTGTCCGCTTTTCCTCTTTTCATAACAAGCGCGTTGTCTTCTTATTGTCAGTTATTGCTCCTGCGTCCCCTGCCGATGGCAGTGGCAGAAGCATTTATGCTAACTGCCGCAACAGGCAAATGATAGATTCTGCCGTTAATTCCGATCTCAAATCTAACTAATTTGTGTATTTCTTTCTGCGCAAATAGAGCGTAATCTATTCACTACGCTCCATCCAACTAATAAAAAGTTGGTTCCCTTACGTATCTGTCGCATAGTGCCATTTACGATTTGAGATAAATCTTTGCATAATTCTAGCAATTCGTGCATCATTATTTGATGACGGTCTTTGCTTTTCTGAATTCCGCTCTCGCTTTTGCCGGTCGAAGTCCGAAAAAATTTCCTGCTCATTGCCATTCGTAGCATTCATATCCCTAAGACTAGTAAATTAGTACTCGGTCCTCAGCTTTAACGTATCTAGAAAATATTGATTTCGCGCGAAGGGATTCTGGAGGTAATAGCGGCAACCCTGTGGGTGACGTATAATAAACACAATGGCAATATCTAGATTATGCATTACTTAGTCTAATACAACGAAATTGGTCCTTTGAGTTTGGTTTTATTCAAATTAATATACTGAATTAAGCAGTGAAAAAACGCACGGCTAACACCCGGGTACGACCCCTTTCTCCTCTCGTTTTTTATTTTTGCATATGGCTTTGTAAAACAGACAACAGTTAACATTTACCTCCTTCACCAGTTTCAACGGAGAGCCATTACATCAAACGTGTATGTAGCATGGAAGTCTTTATTTACCGAGCTTAGAGCCTTAAGACGCTTTGTATGTTCCAACACCCTATTCTTAAAACTATCTTGCTATTTGGTGAAATGTTGGGCACAGGACTCACCGGAGCTTCTGCTGCCTGCATATTGGCTGCATCGCCCTCGTGCGCGGACTCGCTCCGCGCTTTCGGCCGCGACCCGCCGGCATCGACGAGTGCGTGAGCTCCGCCGTGGATCGAGCGCGACGCGCGCGAACGTGACCCGCGATTCCTCCGCCTCGATGCCCGCGGGTTCAGAGGTCGTCCCTGCGCCCCGAACGAGGCCGCCAGCTGCAGGTGCGACGCGGTCCGGCACAGGCGTGCGCGGCAGGAGCGGTCGTGAGCAGGCGCCCGATTGCTCGAACGGGTCCGCCTCCTGGGGTTCCTGCCCCCTCGCAGCGTCACGGGGCCCACGCCGCCCAGTCCCCCCTCCCAAGCCGCGGACGGGCGCCAGCTCGCCCAGGACGAAGCTGCGCCCTGCACGACAAGCTTGTCGAAACGAATGGACGCCCTTCCTCGCTCGCTTTCGCCTCCTACATAAATGCGGATTAAACGGCTTAATGAGCGTTTGTCGCACTGCCCAGCCAAGTGCTTCGGCGCGCACGTGCACTCTTGGGAGAGAATGCTCGGGCTGCACGCAGCAGCTCTCCCGCTTCCTGATGAGGCAGTTGGTCACAATCTGCGCGGCTGTCCTTCACGCCGCCGCCGGTCCGGTGCGCAGCGCTCGATGTCGTGAGGCTCCAGCCTGAACCTAGCTGCTCAGCTAAAACCAGAATGCATTTTCCGAAATCACGACTCGTTCCGCTGCTCTGGGATGCCAGTAAATGATATTGTTAGCCGCGACTGTTTTCAAGGTAATCCACTTGCGCACAGCCGCTCGTTGGCTGTCCTGCAGCGGACTGCCTGTCGCCTCTGCGCCGTCACCTAGCCTGTAATATATCGAGCCTGTCTATCATCTCTTATGGTTACGGTTTAAAAATGTCGATGAATCTGGGTTAGTGGGGGGGCCGCGGATTCAGCTCACCACCGATCGCCAAAAGCACCGCGCATCACTGCGGGCCAGCAAACGCATTCGCAAGTAGCCCAGCCCCTGGTGTCCCCGGGCACGGGCACCGCGCGGGCAGGTAGCCCCTCACCCAAGCGGCCGATAAGCCGCCCGCCAACTCCTAGCCACATAGGATCAAGTAATCTAATTTGTTTGTAATAATTACCTATTAAATAAATAAAAATAATTGTTTGAGATACACCACTGTTAAATTAAACAAGTGTAGATTTCCATTGTTTAGTTAAGTAGTAATAATTTAGTTGTATTGACGCCAGGAAGTGAGTCAAGATATGCCGTGCCTGTACTTTGGTCGGGTGTTGGATACTTCAGGTTGGCTGGACTGACGGATGTTTTTCATTATCGCTTGTCATGGACTCAAAAATGCGCAAGAAAATGAGTTGAATTGTCCCTACCCATTTTTGTGATATGTTCAAGTACTCGACTCGTCAACTAAACTGCAATCCCTCCTTAGAGAAATTCATTTTATCAATTGGCTTTAGTGGCTGTGATTGCTCAGTGCACAACTCTTGCTGCGATAACGTCTCTGAAAGAGGTGCTAAGTTTCGGGTCCGAAGGTATGAATGTATGAACGTCTGGAGGATAATTTTCTCTGCCAGTTGTACTGATCGGTAATTTTTCATGGTTTCCTGAACCGATACCAGACGAATGCCGAAACAGTACCATGACAGAAGCGTTACGAACCTCGCGCATTCTTGTCCCCTCCTGCCTTATTGTAAACACACATTCAGTGTACGAATACATATTCCGATCGGGAGCTTGTAGCTCATCCAGACTGTGGCGGAACCGTGTTAAAGGAGATACCTGAAAGAAGAAAACCTGACAAGCCAGCGTGTAGGGCGCCACAAAATCTTTCGTTCCAACGGGGGAAGGACACCAGCACCTCGTTGATTAAATCACGCACCACCCTCACGGAGCTAAAGATCAAAGTACACTTTGATTTTTTCAACATGGCGTCTCAAGATCACACACGAAAAAGGGAGAGGGAAAGCAGACTCCAATAGGAAGCTGCAACGTCACCACAGCTCCCAATTTCACAGCTACCCATTGGAGTATGCCTTCCCTCTTCCTTTTTCATGCGTGACCTTGCGAAACCACGTTAAAAAATCGAAATATTGTCGTCGCGCCTGGGGACACAAAATACTCACCCACATCATGGCATCATCTGAATTGAATTGAAGCCTTATTTTACGTGGCGGGACTCAGGCCATGAGGCCTGCTCTTCCGTCTGTCCACGCAAATTTCATTTAGGCTTGAGGAGCTTTTACATGCAAGTAAATCTACTAACATGGGACAGCCGGCTTTACTTCCCCTCCGAAGGAAGGCGTACGAAGGACATTTTCGCCCTTAAAAATCCACGGCTTCGATCGGTTTGAATCCGCGAACTTGGGTACAACAGTCCGAATCGCTAACCGTTACACCATCGCCGCGCGCGTCTGTTGGTCAAAGAGAGATGAAAAAAGCAACTCCGCGTTGGGCGGGGCTCTGTGCGGGCGGGGTGCCCCACTGGCGCCGCGCCTCTTATGCGTTTCATGGCGTGCGCGCCGTGCCGCGCCGCGCCGCGTGCGCGCTTCCCAGGCGCATTTGCATACCGCGGCGGGGCTTATCTCCCGCTCCCCCGCGCGCGCCCTGGCGGCGCCGTGCGCGTGTTGGGGAGTTTTCTGGCGAGCTGACGCGCGCCTGCGCGATTCCCGCGGATGCAGAGCCGCGCCGCGTCAACTGACGGCGCTCGAGGGAGGCCTTGCCCGGGGAGTGCTGCTGGGCGCATTGGGTCATTTCGAGGGTCCGGCCGGGTCAACTGTTGAGGATCGTTAGTTCCGGAAGTGTAGTGAGTGTTTTCGTATCAAGGGAGGTGGCGGGGTCTTCCCCCGATGGATGGGGAGATCCGGTGTCGGCTGGTGGGGTTTTCCCCAACGTGGTATTGCACGCCAGCGGAACACCGCTCCAGTCGAGACAAGCTCTAACCTCCCAACATGAGTGGTAGTGAAGTGCATGGGAGTGAAAATTTGTGTAATGGGTGCTAATAGGGCAAGGAAGAGGTAGGTAATATCACACGTGATGTGAGACCCGGTTGTTAAGATGATGATGCTCCGGCAGTCACCAGAAGAAGCCATGGAAAACTCCGGTCTGAGCTGGCGCTCTCTAGAAATCTCCAGACTGTGGCTGAACCCGACCCAGCAGTCTAGCTAGTGTCGAAAATTCTGCCACTGTCGAGCCTTGGGACCTTTCTGACAGAGGCACTGCAGTGCCACCGGTTGATGACCGGAGACACCTAAGCCGCTAGAGAGATGCGTATTAGGGTACGGTTAGGGTACCCTACTGTATTTGGGTACGGTTACGTGTGTGACCTAAAGGTACATAGAATCGGGGATATTTGTCCTCAAGTATGTTCGCTGATAACTGGCGGAAATTACAATCCCCTCTTTTGATTATTCTTGCCATAATCACCTATTCTTCAATTTTTCTTATATTTCTCATGTACCAATCGTCAACTGAAATAGCTCAGTGATAATATTAGTTTTGGCTGCAGCGTCGCTGGCCCTATGGTTCGAGTTTCAACGTTGGCGTATTTTCTTAGATTTTACGCTCGTGTTCAGCAAACCGACTGATGGAGAAATATAATGGGCTCGTTTCTCTGATCCGCGGTAGGTTTTTGTTGCGTCTCCGATCAATATCGAGCAATTGTTGGGGTAGTATCATAACAAATGAGCTATGAACTGCAGGACAGCTCACATTTCTCATATTTCGAGCCTATTCCTTTACACCAACCCACACACTTACATACAGTACACTACCTCACAGGTCGAGAAATCAGACGACAGTTTATAAATTGATGCGGCTGGAGCGATATTTTTCTGGGGAGGCACTTGAGAACAACCAGTTGGGAAGGTGACATACTATTTATTCGCGTGACGGTATCAAATATTGTGCACGAAAATTTACTTTCTTAAACGTAACTCGTCAATTGAGAATTCCTAAACTGAATCAAAACTGTCCACGAATGATGAGTAAGAAGCACATTTGAAACCAAACATGGATCATTAGAGAACACCTGTTACGAGTTACGAACACCTCTTACAAAATCCGAGTCACACGAAAGCGTTACGACCATAGAATAACAAGAAAGATTATAATTTTATAAATTAAATCTCAGTCCTTTAACGAGAAATGCAATGTTTCATTCATACGCATATTCCACTTTATTTTATCTACAACTAGCTTAAGTACCCCTCGTTGCTGAGGTATTTATCATATTCATTCTGTTAGGCAGGAAAGTGAATTAATTTAATCTCTAGCGTATCCGTGACCAACCCGATACCGTTTGATTCCATTCAGCACAGTGTCACCTGCCTAGCTCCTCCCTTGTCATTCCTACCCTGCCTTTCCTCATCCATTGTCGCTTTACCTCGGTCGCCTAACTCCACTCTTTCTAGCCCTGCCTTACCTATTTGCATTTAGGAATATATAAATAAGTGGTAGGGAATTTCATGGACTTTTAAACACATCTGATCCACTTGTTTTCACCGCTGTCAAGATATTTGCGAAAAACTCAAATAGTGCTACCTTAAATTACACATTAAGGAATGGAAAATGGAGGAGGGGTTAGTACTAACGAAATCTCATGCTTAGAGTAACTTTTCGTTTATTGTCTATCAAGTGTAAACAATTTCATTAAGACGGTAAAAAATTCATACAAAACAAACGTTTTGCTTTTTTATATTAAAAAAATATTAAGTAACTGCTATTTCGCCTGGAAATATACTCTACCATTCTGTGACTCCTCCTCCCCCCATCAAAATCAGTTCAGTTATCTCGGAGGTTAACCAAGACAAAAGAACGCACAAAGAAAAAATGCAAAAACAATTAGATTAGCGTTTATATAATGTAAGTAACTACACGAGGTTATTAAACGACAGTTATTTTGTAATCACAGCCAGACATTTCAATTTTATTAAGATAGGTCATAAATTAAACGGCAAGAGTCTACTGGAGCAGAAGAATGGTAAAATTGATGCGAAGCCGTGCAGTTAGAAATTCATGAAGGGCGAGTGAGGCTCATTTAAAATCAAGAGCGCTCGCATGAATCGCCGGAGCCATTGATCGGGCGGCTAAGGCGTCGCGCCCCTCGCCTGTTCCCTGCGCTAAGGAACCCCGCCACGCACCCAGCGCCACCGGGCTCTGGCGGTGGTCACGTGGCGGCGGCGGCAAGGGAGGCGACGGTGGAGGATGAGGGGGAGAGAGGGATCTGTGGATGTGTTAGAGTGTGGATTTCAAATCGACGGTGAGGGTGATTAGAGATGGTGGTTCTGGTGTTGTTAGCGGCAATGCATCGCGATGGTAGGTATAGCATTGACGTTGGCGGAGGTGCTGGCGACGGTGATGGTGATGGTAATGGTGGTGCTGGCGGCGAAAATGGGAGTGGTGCATGGTGGTGACAGAGGCGGTGATGAGTACGGTGGTGATGGTGATGGTGGTGACGTTGGTGGTGGTGCTGGCAAAGGTGAGGGTGATGGTTTTGCTGGCGGTGATAATGGGAATAGGGGATGGTGGTGACGGTGGGGGTAGTGCTGACGGTGGAGAGAATGGTGGTGGGGATGGAGGCGGCGAACGTGGAGGCGCAAGTGATGGTGTAGAGTGGAGATTGGTCTTGGCAGTTGTGGAGGCAAAGGTGCAGCCGCGGGCGGGAGCGGCGCTGGAGGTAGTGGTGTCTGCAGAGACAGAGACGGGTGAGGTGGCAGAGGAAATGACGGCAGAGGTGGAAGCAGAGACGGAGACGCTGGGAATGTAGCGGTGCCGGCGGCGAAGGGGATGTCGGCGGTGTCGGTGTTGGCAAGGGAGGAGGCGGCGAAGGGAGAGGGAGAGTGTGGCGCTATCAGAGGGTCGATTTCACGGCGAGAGTAAGAATGAGAAGAGATTGTGATGGTGACGGTGGTGTTGAGGATTGGAGATGGTGATGATGGCGGCGGAGGTGCAGTAGGGAGAGATAATGATAATGGCGGCGGATGTGGAAGTGCAAGAGGTGGCTTTGGACGGAGATGGACAGTGGCAGTTGTAGAGGCAGGGTGATGCTGCAGGTGCGGGTGGGGACGATGTGTGAGGTTGCAGGGACAACAGAGGCGCGGCAGGTGATGGTCCGGGCGGCGAAGGGGATGACGGTGGTGGTGGTGGTGGTGGTGATGGTGGTGGGGCGGCGATGGTCACGTGGCGCAGTCGGCAAAGGAGGTGACGATGGCGGAGGTCGCAAAGATGAGGGAGAGAGTGGAGCCTGCGGCGGTGTCAGTGGGGGGATTTCAAGGAGACTGTGAAGCTGATAATCATAGGGGATAGTGGAGGTGGTGATGCTGGCGGCGTTGACAATGGAAGTGGCGATGGAGGTGGCAAATGTGGAGGTGCAAGTGATGATGGTGGGTGGAGATGGACCGTGGGGGTTGTGGAAGCAATGGTGCAGACGCGGGCGAGAGTGGCGGTGGAGGTTGCGGTGATAGCAGAGGACGAGATGGGATGGATGTGACGTCAGAGGTGGAGGCAGTGGTGTTAGTGGCGGTGCCGCCGGTGAATGGGATGGTGGTGGTGGCGGCCGTAGAGGTGGCGGTTGCGGGGCAGGCGGCATACAGGATGGAGGAGGTGGCTAGGGTGGCAGTGGCGGGGACGGTGATGGCTGCGCACGTGGCAACAGTGGCGGTGGCGGTGCAGGCTGCATAGAGGACGGCGGCGGCGGCGGCTAGGGCCGCAGGCAAGGGCGGAGGCGGCGCCCGCGCGAGTCGGTAACAAGGCAGAGCCCTCCGGATATTTGAGGGCCGTGTCTATCGAAACCCTCTTCGCCCTACTGTGGGTCCTGCGTCGCACAGTGGGTCTACATACGAATGATTACTCGAGTCCAGCCAGATAGCTCAGCTTCTCAAGGAAGATCGAAGAAAGGAAATGGCTGCAAAGAATTATAATATATACTTCAAAGTAATAAAAAGATAAAATTAAATATCTTTAAAGTGTACTACTGAAAAAGTCTACACTACTGTCTCAGTCTGCCTGTCTGTATGTCTGTCTGTGCTGGTGCAACAGCCGCTGACGGGCTCAAGGCTTACCATCGGCGTCCCTGCCTGGAGGCCAAGACAGCGGTATAGCTCTGAAGAAGGCCACAGAAAGATGGCCGAAACGTCAGTACAATTGACCGAAACGCGGTTCATCCCGGATAGCCAAGAATCAATCGATATCCGAACGTTCCAACCTCTTTGCCTCTTGTGGGCGTATGGAAAGTTGCTGTGAAATGGGAGTAAACCATGAACCTTGGGCAGGAGCTCCGAAGTGAGTTTTTGGGCTGCAGGCTACAGGACCGTGTCTTTGCCTTGGGGGGGGGGGGGATAAGGTCAGGGACCGACACGGCAGACAAGGTATAATAATTGAGTTGAGGGTGCCATGATAAAGCTTTTTTGTGTATGTTGAACTGTACTATGGACTGATGATCCTCGATGCGTGTTGGAGAACTGTACAATGATATAGAGACATCTTCTGGTTACTATGACTGTGCTTCAGAGTTTGTATTTTTCTTCTTTGACATTTAACTGACAAGTTTGGAACGATTTGAATTTTAGATATTATAAACATAAACTAAACTCTTGTTATTTGTTATTACGTCAAAACTCTTGTTAAGCTACAATAATATTTCACCGAGAGAATATATTAATGTAGTTTTTACCTGAATGCATCATCTCTTCTCGCATCACCATTATCTTCACATCACTGAGACTCTTCACTTAAAAGCGACCCATCGTGAACAAATCGTGTTTTACATCACATTGCATTTATCAATTCAACAGACACTGTCCTTATAACAACAATGGTTACAGTTTGTATAGAGCTAAACTCTTATTTATTCAATCTCCGTGCTTATCAATTTCTCCTTCTGAATTTCTATACCTTACAGTTTCTCTTTATTAGATCACAACTGATTTCCGCCCTGCTATTTGCATCATTTCGTATGTTCTACGTTCGCTTCTCTACCCCAAATATTTTTTAACCAGTTCTCTCTTCCAGTTTGAACTTTTAACCACTTCACCTGAGAACACGATCAGTTTCAGGTTTCTCAATTAACCTCAGTGATTAACTATTGAGTTCAAATGATACAAAGATGGTCACATTGACATAAAACTGAACGTATTTTTGAAGAAAAACCTTTTCGGGGAAGCACCCTTTTATCGGAAAAGCTATGGGCGTCCATTCACTTTTCTTTAACTAAATACATCTACAGTACGAAATGTCAGAAATTATTGTGTGTACTGCTTGTAGGATATTTAATTTATATCTTAAATGTTCCCATCGTATATTTTATATTTTAAGGAAATTAATACAAAATAATTTCGTGAAGAAAGAAATGCTAATTGCTGGAACTGAATGCCTGAGCCAGTACAGTACTAGAACAATTAACTTTCCAAAATTACTGCGATAGATTATGGAATAACTAATGACGACTTATGATATCAAATACATGGTTTCTGATGTCCGAATATGCCATTGTACGAAGATGCGGTGTAAGTGGGGATTAAATACTAAAAGTAAATTTTAATTCCTAGATATGAGAACCATTAATTCTGAAGTAAGTGTGAGTTAGCTGTTTCATGAAATTTAAAGCGAATGTGCAGAAAAGAGAGCTGGCTTAACAAATGATTCCTCTTCGCAGTTCGGGCCCTTTAGGAAGACCGTCTATACTATTGTTATTGGCAATTCTCCACAGTCAGCTTAAACACTGGCGTAAATATGAATCCATAAAGTCATTAAAGCAATATTAATGATTACGTAGAAGTGAGTTTTATTAGGACAACTGGAATGCGAATATTTTGCAAAAAGAAGTGACCTACGGAAAGATTCCCCTTACCATATTCCCGTTTCCTCACCGAAACTGCCATCACTGAGGATAAAGATGTTATAGTAGATATAGATGTTATAGGGAGACAGCGTTTGGTCCATTTGAAAGTGAATGCCAAGCAATGACAGTTCCTCAATACTGGTTGGAATTTGAACTCATCTTTCATACCAGCCCTATTCTCATAATCATTTTCTCCTCGTCAAGAAAGGTTTCGAACATAAAATTGATATAATAATGACATCAAAATCAGTTACGATGTAGCAGTGAACGATAGTGTGTGATAAATTTAAAAATAAATATGGAACAAAAGAATTTGACCGAATTCGGATGCATTCTGTGCATCATCCATATTCTCACCCATTAGCTTTGTCTTTAAACGTAAGGATGATGCAACAAGGATATGAAAGCGTTTTCAAGTAAGACTAAGGTAGAGTCTGGTGAATATGAAATCGAAATCAAAGAGAGGCGGCCCACGTAAAGGTTTCTCGGGGAAGTGTGCGCCCATCCTGTACACCACCCCCGTCGCCTCCCCGCCGCCGCCCGCACCCCGTCTCCACCTGCGGCGGGCGTCCGGAGGCCTCTCTTGTAAACGGAGCCTGTATAATTCATGAGGCCCGCCCGCGGGCCCCGGCCGTCGGAACATCGCCGAATCCTGGTAGGCCGCAGGAGAGGGCACCGCACCGCGGGCCCGTGCCCCCTTGCACCCCCCTCCCGGCCCTCCCTGGGCCCCCTAGGACCCCTTGGGTGAGCCCCCACTGCTCGGAACCGTCAATTCTAGGGGTGGAATGTAAATTCTGTGTGTTTGCGCGAGTATCAATTATTACTCTTGTGTCGGGGACGTCGAAATTTGTAGCTTGGAGATCAAGGAGGCTCGCTCCTCTGCACGTGTGGGGAAGATCGTTAATTATTATTTCTGTAGAGATGACATGGCGAGGTAGAACCCTAGTATGTTTTATTCGAAATTTGTGTGCGTTCGTTGATGTAATATAAATAAGAATTTAATAAGTTTCGATGATAAATGAATTTTGTGTATTTAAATTTATTAAGGGTTTGGAACTGTATGAGTGTTTTTTTAGATGACTGAATCAGTTATTCATTTTAAGTCTAAGGGCAAGATGGATTTGGACATTGATTTACGAGCACTCAAATAAATTGTTTTAGCATTTGAAGAGATTTAAGGTTTTGTAATAGACATGGTTTGAAGAGAGGGGATTTTCCTGACACTGGTCTAGGGAACTAGTCTCAATATGTTTATAAAACTTCGTGTTATCTAATAATTTCTAAAAGTACGAAAATGGATTAAGCCTACTATATTCCTATTTGTCCAATTTCTCTGAATCATTTTTGTTTTTTTATGTTTTTATTTTTTCATTTTCTCTCCTTCAAACGAAAATATGAGAGTATAAAGGGTATATCATCTTACTTAGTTTCAGCTCTAGTTTCTCTGAATTGAGAAGTATTTTTAAAAAGAAACTTTCTTTAAGTTTTCTGTTTTCATTTATGAGCATAGCCTATTTGCCCCCCAAAAATAACGAAATAAGGAAAAAGACTGTTAGTTTTTTGTAATATTTCGAAATACCAATTACGAAAAGTGTTCGAATAATTTGTTAACTATTTTGAAGAGGACGTAACCGAATTTTGTTCAAGCACCCTCCATGTTCTTCACACTGTTAAATGGGAGGGATCGTGCGTTCATTATTATATTGTCGGGATACTGTCAGAGATAACTTAGCAATACATGTATGTTGCTTGAGAGAATCTAATGTCTTCAGAGCTGAAGAACGTATCTTGTTGTCGCGTAATTCTGTGACGGAGAATACAAAATTAAACAACACAACAAATGTATACTTGTTACCTGAAGTTCTCAAGTTCAGGAAAATTGTTTGACCGCTGCCTCTCTTTGGAGAGAATTTCTCATGTACCGTTGCGATGTTACGTGCATCACCTCGCATTCCGTGGTGTCGTAAAGGTGTGCTTGCGGCTGTCGATAGTGATTACTGCAGTGAGGGGCGATGCGCGCTGACGCGCACGCTCCGCCCCCGGGCGCGGGCAGGCGGCGGTCATGAAAGGCCGCGGGGCGGCGGCGTCGTTAACGGACGCGGAGAGGGGGTGGGGTGGGGTTCTGGACAAGAAGTCGTTACGATTATGGAGATGGGAGCTACGGAGGTGCTGGACGTGGATGTGTAAATAACAGAGGCTGCAGGAATACGTAAAGATGGTAATCATGACAGTTTGCTGTGAAAATTGGACGAGACGATCCAGCCTTGTCTTGGCCGTGTTGATTTAGTGGACTGCTGCTGGGATTGCTGATGATTTGCTTGAAGGGTATTAGGGGTAAGATTGTCGAGTAATTTGCTAGAGGTGTTGAAAATTGTGAGGTAAGTATGCGAATCGTGATGTATAGCTTTAATATGAGTATTTTCCCTATCGATTCGCGATCTTTTCTTACATTGTAACGATATTTAAGGTAGAGAATCTAAACTACCACGATAATTTAATTCCAAATAGATATTGAAAAAGTTCTTCACAACATGGCAAATTACTGGGTAATTATGCAATAAGAACAGGAGAGTAAGCATTATAGTTATTCCAATTTCCTCTTCATTTTGTATTTAAAGAATGAAGAAAATTCTATAATTATAATCGTGATAAGCAGTTTGTAGTTAACAAAGAATATTTTAGTTATAGGATTAACATAGTAAAAATGTTTTTCATAAATAATTAAGAAAATGTTGTTTTTTATTGATTGAGATTGATTTGCTTCTGTATCGTAAATTAAAATATTATTGTATTTTTGAAAATAAAATAAACGATCTCACTTCCATTTAAACGTGATGATAATTTATGTATAACCAACTTCACGAATACCGAGATTTTTTCCATTTCACGCTCAATTAATTAAGAAAATATTGTGGTAAACTTGTGTGTGTCCACCAATTTATGAACGAATTTTTTACGACTCTCAGTGTTTCTAAGCGAATTCTTGTAGTGGCAATTGTTGCTAAAGTGAAGTAATATGAATTTAAAAAAATGTAAAGCTGTAGAATTTGAAGAGACATGCCAAGTGGAATAACTTGGTATAAGAATATTACGTGAATATTAGATTTATAAGCCGAAGTTCCTGGCACTAAAAAAAAATCTGTTTTTTTTTTTATTTTTCTTATTCTTTCCTTCTGTGTTTTTCAGGGTCAAATTTCTAAGCCGTCACGTGATAAAATCAATACCAGGATTAAAAAGCCACAGATTCAAAGAATGCAATTTCCCGAGACTTTCCCATTGTCCACGACATTTCAGATTAAAAATGTAGATGTTCACAGGCTTGGTGGCCAAAGTGTGACCACAATGAATGACGATGAGATATCAATAGAGGTGACAGGCAGCGAATACCTGGCGTGATGGCATTGGGGCGCTAAGATTACAGACGGGAAGAATAGTGAAAGTAATAAGATAAATCAAAAAATGTTAAATTTTATAACAATGTAAAGAGTGACCCTTCATAGAAAAATGTTAGCTATGGAGGGAATTCAAAGACAACTGTTGAATCTCAGAGTTGCAATCAGACAATAATTATAATTAATATTAATAGGAATATTAATATTAATCTCGTCCAGGTTACATATTTACATGTTCACAATGGTATTTTATTTGTAGTGTATGCACTAGAGAATTTTGTGTGCAGAATATAAGTTGATGTTCTTTAGCGATACCCACGTGAGTTTTGATTTCTCTACGCAAAAGCATAACACATTCTTCAATCATTTCATATCTCGAAACTTCACTTATGGCGAAAGGTATAAAGTGTAACCTGAAAGTGTATTGTTTAAATATAAACATACAAACGACAGTTTAGTTGAAGCTCAAATACTTAATGTAAATCACAAGTACCAGTATGAGGCTTCAGCACTTGCAGAAGCCGATGATACAAATTCATAAATTTAGTTTTACTAATTTTCTATAGTTAAAAGTCATTCAATATTTCTGTTGAATAGTACGTTATAACTAACTATAAATCAATAAAAAAGTTAAATTATGTTTAAATGAAACATTCTTTTAAAAAAGTCATCATGTCGACTGGACAAAACAACTTTAGCCATACATAGCCCTAGAAAAATCCTGATTATGCCACTGGAAATAGTCATTACAATTTCTATTTTGTGTGACGCCATACTTTTTCTCTCAAAACAGCTGCGATATTTTGGGAGAAGTAAGCGCGGTCTGGCTCCTTTGACATCCCACAGTTACTCGAGTGTTTGTACGATGCAGTAGCAAAATTCCCGCGTAGCACATAAGATCTGCAACCTTAGTGAGATACGAGAGCCCTGATATGTAGCTCTCAACTTCCGACGTTGGCACATGTAGTTACGAGTTCGAAAATTTTCGAAACCTAACGGAAACGCTTCGTATCGCTTTCACTCATTGTTTTTGTTTGTTTTCATAGAATAGTGCAAGGTACATATTCAGAGAGTAAACGTATTTGACTCTTGAAAAAAATATCAAAAAATACACTGAAGAAAAGTTTGATGATTTTTTGTTGATAGACAGAAGAGTTTGGTTGAAGTTGGCATGAATTCTTTTTTTCCTTTGGTCACTTAGAACAGGCGTGAAAAAGTCATTACCATTTCAATTTTATATGTGTTTTATGTGACAGCACGGCCTTTCTCTCGGGGAGCTGCAATCTTTCGGGAGAGCTGAGCGCGCCACGGCTCCACTGACGCCCCACAGTGACAGCGACGAGCGGTTGGGGTTGGGGGCGGGGG
>BOPP01000133.1:1936753-1985724 GCA_017312745.1 Gryllus bimaculatus
GCCTCGCCGCCGCACCCTTCGCCGAGCCGCTCCGCGCCGCCACGACATCCTCCGGGCCGTGTAGTCCGGCGTGCTCCGGGGGTGGGGCCCGGAGGAGGACGCCGCGCCGGCCGCCGCCTCCGGGGCCGCCCCTGCCCGCCGGAACCTTCCTTCTTCCGGGCCGCGCCCGCAGTCGGAATCAAAGAGCCGCCCGCTACTTCTGCTCGCGGAAGACACGGGGCGGAGGGGAAACCAGACCCTCCACTTCCAAGTGCGCTCTTTCCTGCTCGTCGTTCATTTGCCTGCTGTCATTGGTGGCGCCAGCGTCCTTCGTTTATTCCCGGTTATACAACTGTTACTTATTCTACGTTTATTTCCTCTCTTTAAAACGTAATTAACCGGCAGAAAAATACTAATTTATTTCTAAATTATCCAATATGCTTATACTTGTATTTTCCTAATCTTAAAGAGTACAGTCCTTGCTTCAGCCTTTAAGTCATTTAATTTACTATTTCTAGTTCTTAGGATTGTGATGGTGAACCTTCTGAGCCCCGCGTGTTAAAATTCGTAAAAAGCTTCATTCGGGTGCCATGCCTCTTCTAGAAATATCTACAATACTGAAGTATTTGAATCTCTGAAATAAAATTCCATTAATTTATTAAACATGCAAAAGCAATTTATATACATAAGTGTACTTTTGTATCTGAAGATAATTTTCTTAATCTAAAATTGTAAGAACGATACTCTTTACCTGGTCCACAGCCTATAACTATACTATATCTGCCCACTAAATATATATGTAAGTCGCTATCTTTAGTTTTTTAAATTTTATTTATCGCTGACAATAAAGTCCCATATAAAATGCAGAAGCGACAAAATACGAGCGATGTTTGTTTACTGTACTTGATCAAATACTGCTCGTAAATTATACGCATCACTCAAAATACACTACTTTAGACATGTTCGGTATTACTGTTATAAGGTAATATTGTAGACCTGCAGCAGCAAACACGATCATAATCAAAGAGATTCAAATCAAAGTAATCCTATTGAAATGGTTTTCTAAAAGCTTTCGCGCATATTGTTCAAGAACATCAAACAAAATACTCTCGTATAATACTACATTAAATTAATACCACAAAGAAAACAGTCTTCACAAATACTGCAATAATATAGTACATTATATGGATACATTCCAAGAATATAAAAAAGTTGCTGATCCTTCACGCAACACGTGAATACCAAATATTCAATGCCGGACGACCTCTTCTTTAGAGCATTGCAGTTGCATGACGCCACCTGTGTGCTAGGCAGTGACGCTCTGAGTACAAGAATACAGTTGGTATGCGCAGTATGAGAAAAAGACTAACAGAATCGAATATTTTCATTTTTTCAGCCCAAATCGAAACTATGGCATTGTTTTTCTGCACGCTTTTGAAATTACTTATAGATCTTTCTTGAGTTTTTTCTTGGGAGTATAACGAAACAATAGACACCTCTCGCATTCTGGAAGCACGCCGCATGGACGCTTTCTAAAAATGTATGTAAATTTCTACGCACATTGGAAATTAGAAGTATAATTTTTTAAAAACAACAGTCGAGACAAGCTCTATACTCCTGCCAAATGAGGTAGTGGAGTGCATCTGCGTGTAAGGGCCAATATAAGGGGAGAATATACTTGGAGAAGGAAAGATCGCGCTCGGTTTGTTGTCCATTTATAAGGTAGTTCTCTGTAATTCGTCTGATAGTAATAAGAGAAACCACGGAAAACTGCCTTTAAGAGCACTCGGACGTTAAAATTATCCTTCAGGTAGTGGAAGATCTCTCTCTCTCTCTCTCTCTCTCTCTCTCTCTCTCTCTCTCTCTCTCTCTCACACACACACACACACACACACACACACACACTCACTCTCTGTCACTCTCACTCTCACTCTCTCTCACTCTCTCTTTCTCACCCTCTCTCTCTCACTCTCTCTTTCTCTCTCTGTCTCTCTCTTTTAATATGAGTTTTGCGTACTCTAGAAAGGACAAATTTTCAACTATCAAAAGCGAACTGATTTAATTCCACATTTGATTCTGTGAGAGTTATTTTCAGCGATAAGACATTGGGTGTAGTATTAAATAAAACTGTATTTTTAATGCATTATTTAACACGTTATCTTCATTTCATTTGAAAACGTTTTGTTGAAACAACTTTTTAATTAATTTTATTTGCATTAAACATTAAAAAAAGCAAATCCAACATAACGGCAGCATTGGAGATAAAGTTAGTGAGAGGAGTGCGGATTTTGTTACTGGAATGATTTTCTAGTAGATTTCGTTTCTACAATCACACGCTACAGTCAAACATTAAACAAAACGTATTACCTCAAACTCGAAGCCGCAAATTTGCCACTTAACACCCAAACTGTACAGTCCAGACAGATAAACCGCAATTATAAAGAAGACGAACACTGTACATCACGAAACACCGAAATTCTCATCACTGGGCGTTGAATTATATCTTCATCACACCTTCCATAGGAACCCAATTGCGGCAAATGCGTATAAGCTAGCGCTCCGAACGGTCTCTTCGGATAGCGTGTGAATGGAAAGCGCCGTATATCTGCGTACATCCCCCGCGGCAGCATCGGGTTTATATTCCCTTCTAATTGCACAAAAAGCGCCGTAAAGGAGGCTCTCGGGCCGGTAGCTGCTCATAACTCGAGAAAACGACGCGGGACGAACGCGCGAGCAGAAGAGCGCCCGCGGTGAGGGAGCAGTGGGCCTGAGTCTGTTGCCAGCGATCCAAATGTAATAATGCAAATATTGATTCATTAGTGATTCCGGGTGCGTCAACTACTGGCGGTAATGGTGTAACGTTTAGCGTATTGAAGTGTTATACCCAAGCTGGCGGATTCTAACCCGATCGAAGCCGAGGATTTTTAAGGGCGAAAAAATCCTTCGTACGCCTTCCTTCGGAGGGGAAGTAAAGTCGGCTGTCCCATGTTAATTTAATGTACCATTTACTTGCATGTAAAAGACGTCAAATGACGTCTCTGAACTAAATTCAAATCGTCTAAATACCTCCTTTCTCTGCTAGTTGGTGAAAGGTGCGTAGCGAAATTTGCGTGGTCAGACGGACGAGCGGGCCTGATGCCCCGAGTCTCGCCACGTAAAATGAGGCATTATTTCAATTCAATTCAACTACTAATGTCATTACACCCGTAAGAGAAGGGAATCGCGTTCCCCGCTGGATTGCGAGCTCCGGCGCCGATTCATTGATTGCAATTAATTCCGGGCTCGTCAACTAAAAGATTGGTATCCCTTAAGTGTAGTGCATGTTTATTTTTTTACTCGGGGGGAGGGTTGCTGCTGGATGGTGAGAGCCGGTGCCGTACTTCACGTCAATTAGATTGTATTTTCCTCAGCAAGGTATCTCCCATCAGCATGGCACCGCCCCAGCCGGGACAAGCTCTAAATGCCGGTCTGGGGCATGTGTGGTAGTGTAGTACATATTTATAATAGGGGAGACAGAAGAAAAAATTTATTTTTTGAGTAGAAAATGCAGCTGATTTGTTGAGTGATATAATCCCATGAACAAAATAAAATCAGTTTTATCTCCTGTATCATACATTTTTTTTCGACAGCCTTACAGTTTCTCATTCTTCTTAAATTAAGTGCACAAATCGCTTAGTTATACATTAATCAGCATACAACGGCAGTAGTGGTAGTGGTCAGAGGAAAGTATTTTGTTTTCTTTGTTTCCTTTGACAAGTTTATCTGCACACTTACGCATCGCCTCACTTATAGTACTAGTGCTAAAATTTGAACTTTTAGAGTGCTACGCATTTCCTAAAAGAATCGCTTTTATAGTCGCTGATTAAAAAAATTATTTTTTTATTCGAATTCCGGAATTTTTTGATTAGAAAATTCTGATATAACAAAATAAGTCCAAATTATGAATAATAAAAGAGATTCAAACCGCAAAACAATATCAACCGTTTCGAAATTTATTAAAATATTCAACGAGCTCAACTTTTTTCATCTTTAGAAACATTCACATTTTCTCAAATAACGCTCCAAATTTTATCTTCAAACGTTGCGAACGGTTAGTGCTAAATACACTGTTTAAGATGACATAAAATTATTTTGCTGTATTCATTTGTTTTTTCACAAAATACGCAAATATATTTTTTAATTTCCAGCAATTTGTACATATTATTGCACTTGTAAGTGTAAGTGCTTCAAATACACTTCAGATGAAGTTTATCAAAAACTCAAATAATATCTGTGAAAAAGAGCTTCAAATTTCGCATTTACAGTAATTATTACACGGTATTTTTTTAGAAACGGCTTCAAATTTTTCAATGATAATTGCCATTAGGGAGAAGTTTTACTCTCCCTTAATAGTATTAAAGTAATATTACAGTGCTACTATTCGGAAATCAAAAAATTGAGAAAATTTCAACAATATTTGGGGCGACGATAAATGTTAGCCAGCAAGAGTATCTGGCAAATCAGAATAGCTAGCCCAGACCAAAGAAAATACAGAACTAATATGAGAAAGTGTGTACCATTTGTAGCACCACTTGTTCCATCTTTAGTGAGGTCTACAGGAGTATGTGGATCACACTTAGAAATAATCAAGAAGAAAACAAGACAGGAGGCCGCCAACTTGTGAAATAATTTATTTAGACAATTCCTGCTTTTTAAAATAAATTAATTCGTAAAATGTTGGCTGACAGTAAGAAGGATGTAATTGGATTTAGTGGGTGGTTTGGGAAACAAATTAAAGACAACTGTATTTACGAATACCTTCCAACGTACGAGTACTTACGAGGTTACTCCTATTATTTTCGCATAAAATGAGTAAGTAATTATGCGTTGCACAGACTCATGACCGTTCTGTGTTGTTGTGTGATAATTGTAAGTGCCGAAGAACTGAGCCTCGTACTATACTTTTCTATTATTTATTTCCGTCAAAAACAGTTAAAACTGTGTGTGACCAGCTTGTGGAGATGTTAATTTGAAGTTACATTTATGGAACTTTGAAATTCATAGCGAAACGTCAATTTGCTTGTAAAAGTAATTCGGCATAAAAACGCAAGGAAAATTGTGTTTGAACCAAGAGATACGTCATTTTGTAGATATTACACTTGTGTAGATGGAACAGAAAGCTAGTTTATAGGATGTAATCACATAAAAGATCGCAGAATTGATTACAAACATGATCACATGAAACCTTTAAATCGTTATCTTTTCTGACGTAAATGGAGATATATCCGGTATATATGAAATTCAATATGAACGCAGGAAGCCTCTTAAACAGAAATGTGTATTTTAACAATTTGATTGTTTTAATCATTAATTTACCTTTGGATTGACGTTGTGGGTTAACATGTGTTGAAAATTGTGGGATATTGGAAAAAATATTAACGACACATCATGTTTGAATTGCAAATGAAGTAAGGTGAAAATGTTCTCTGAGAAAAAATACCAATGATTCGTTTTATTGCATTTTTATAACGATTAGTTATGAAGGTAACGTGTTTCAAAGCTATCATTTTAAATGATATTTTTCTATCCGTTAATTATTTAGCATTTTGGCATAATTCTTTACGCCATCACTTTACTGCACAAAGTAAAACGTTATGTAAAACGTAAAATGTTCTTTAAAAAAGATCAGGAAATATTCCCAATAGTAATATTTTCCCCCATTATTGCTTTGATAAAAGGTATATTTTACTTGTAGACAAACAACTATTGACCTTCTCACATTACAACTTCGAAAACTTCTTACCTTTCAAAAATATTACGTGGTTTCTTGAGTATTAATATATCTTTTCGACTGACTTAACGTTTTTAGGGACGTCTGTGGTACTTTCTTTTTCGTCTTGGGTTTTTTTAAAATGTTTTTGCATATTTTAATATGTTTTATTTAACTCTGATTATTGCAGAAATTGTGTTCTGTTTCAAAATAATGGTGGTTGCGGCACTAAAATCTGTTCCACTGTCGATTTGTTCAATCCGGTCTCGAATTCTGTATTTGTAATGTGGGAAGTTTAATTAAGTTTCCTTTTTATGAAATAACTGTTGTTTGATTGGCTAAAAATGATGAATACCGCTAAAACTTCGTGTCTGAATTATTCTATTTAAAAAACAGTTGTTGTCCCACGCGTTTGTCCAGATCAGGCAAACACGTTAACAACTCCCAGTGTTCGTATTATACATATACTATTACGGAGAAAGAAACAAATAATTTTAATATCAGCATGTAACTTTTCTCATACAAACATCTACTTCTGAATTTCTCGTACACACACCCTCACACACGTTATCTATCATTGATAAAATTGATAATACTGTAGATACAACGAACGTGCTTTGGTAGTCGGGCAAATACGAATACCACGCAGAAAATATTCGGAACTATCGACCTATTGAGATCTTCCCCCAAAAGAGCCATCTCTGCCGCCAAATATTCTAGCCACAGAAGAGCCATCCCTCCCACTTCCCCCTCAACCCTCCCTACCTCTCCCCCGCGGCGCCGCACTGAAATCGAGATTTCAATTGCGATTCGAGATGCGTTCGCCATGTGACCCCGATTTAGTCTTCTCCAAACTAAAATGCGAATTTTCAATTCTTGGTTGTGGTATTGATACCATGTAAACGGCGATGTCCGAGTAATGGAGCTAGGTGCACTTTTTGGACATGATTGGTATATATGGTTCGTATGCGATGAGGTCCTAGGTACAATCTGACTTACTGAAAGAAATTGTACATAAAACTCTGAAAAGGAAACCTGCAGAATTAAGTGTCTTCGTTGACTTAAAACATTCAACCTATCGCATATCTCATCTAGTACCTGTTTTAATGGCCGCCTCTATTAACCTCAATTAACAGCCATATTTTCTTGGATCCGAGGTATGTTTAATTATTCTCTCGTAAGTGGTCCCGCTGCTAGTGGCCAAGCACATTTCGTAAATGAACTTGTGTTGAACGGTCACCACTTTCCGACGATTTTTTTGTTATGAACTGTAAAAAGGTCAGTGGAAAATTTCCTCTTCTATATTATCAGAACCTCCATTTGGTAGCCATCTGTATTAAATGCCATTTACAGGGGTATCGTTAGTAACTGCTTCAGTCAGGTTTGTAATTAGTAATACGAAAAGCCGAAGGTCGACTTGGCTTGGAAGAACGAAGCGAAGTTAGAGACAAGAATTTGATGTAAGACGAATAGTGCCGACACTCACCCCTAGGAGTTTATTTTGTCCCAAACTAATATTTTAAGTTTCAAGTGTTGGACATTGTGTCGATACCATTCCAAAGGAGATGTCCGAGTGATGGAGCTAGGCGCACTGTTTTGGACATGCGTGGTATACATGGTTCGTATGCGGTGGGGTCCTAGGTGCAATCTGACTGACCGAGTGCGACGATTTCTTTCACTGTCACTAAGTATCTGGGTTGAACAATCTCTTATCGTAAATAAAAGTTTCCAAACTTTAGAGAGAAGAAAAACAAAGCATATAATATAAGAATGAAATGCATTTGAGTACAAAGGAAATATATTAATCTTCTCTGAAAAATTAGCGTTGCCTAAATTGGAGATGTTTGTATAAGAAAAGATACACGCTGATATTTAAATGATTTGTTTCTTTTTCCGTAATAGTATATGTATAATATGAACACTGGGAGTTTTTAACGTGTTTTCATTTCGCACGAGGGGAAGAGTGTGTGAGTGCGCGCGCGCGCGCGCGACACAGAGAGAGAGAGAGAGAGAGAGACAGACAGACAGACAGACAGACAGACAGACAGACAGACAGACAGACCAAGACATACAGAGAGAAAGAAAGAAATAATAAAGGCAGAAAGAAAGAAAAGAAAAAAAGAAGGAAAGAAAGACAAAAAGACAGTGAGGCAAAAAGGAAGGATAAGGAGGGAAGAAAGGTAGACACAGAGAATAAAAGAAGGGGAGGCAAAAAGGAGGAGAGTCAGAAACAAAGAGTAGTATTCAGAATGTGACAATATCTGAAGCTGTATTTTATGCCCCAAGATACTGTCCCACCCGTCCTCTGTGCCGGCGCAACGAATAAGCGATCACCGCCTGTTGTGGACCGCACGTGATTAGGCGGGCTGCTGCTCTCGGCGTGGGAGGCGCGCCTCGTGACTGCCTCCGCCCTCTCTCGCGTCGTTGGGCTTCGAATTATGGATTGTAAATGACAGCGCCGCGGCGGCGCGCGCTTGTTCCCGCACGCGCGCTCGCCCCTTCCGCTCCCGCGGGAGAGCCGGGAAGAAATCGGGAGGCGGGAGGAGGGAGGAGGCCGGGAGTGGTTAAATTTAAACGCGGCGCTTTCCCTGAACAGTCGTTTGCTCCAGGACCGGCCCGGGGGATTTTCGGGCCCTCACGTGGAGTGGATGCTACGGGACCCCAAAGCGAGGCTCGGAAAATAATCCTTGTTGCAGGACATATGTCTCAGTGCCATTAGTTATTTTAAGGTGTTACTGTGTTCTGAACATCTTCAAAGTAAATACAGATTTTCATAAATACGTTTTGAGAACACTTGTTTTTTTTTTTCTATTTACGTATATAGTAATGTTGAGAACGGAGTGGTGTCTTGGTGCTTCAACTGATGTCACTGTAGAGCCTCTGATCGCGAGCTCCTAGGTTCGAGTCCCGACTGTGGCAAAAGTTTCGTCAATGACTAGATAGCTCGGTTAAATTCAGTCGCTATCCGGAGGAGAATTCTAGCTGCTCCGATAGGTAGTCTTCCATTGTTCCTCCGATGAATACGAGGGGAATGCCGGAACAGTACGCTAGCAGGGGGGCCACGGACCTTGCGCGATATTTCTTTCCCCTTCCTTTTTCTATCCTCCCCTCTTACTTACACACCTAACACTACACTAACATACATGGCGGGAGCTCAGAGCTTGCCGGTTGGGGCGGTGCCCCGCTGGTGAGATACATGGTTAGGGAAAGCCACGCTTGGTCGGTGCCGGATCTCGCCATCCAACGGTCGAAAATCAGCGTAACCTCTCGGCAAAAACATATACTTCCATTGAGGGACTATTACTTTAGTACTTAACGTCCTCGCAATCACTAATCAATCAGTCAATCTAAAGTTGAGGAGTTTTATGACAAAAATTATTGAATACGAAACCACCACGAAACGGTGAAATGCATTATTATGCACATCAATTAAAAAGTACAGCGGAAACGGTCTATGATAATGTTTCTGTAAGAGGTATCTCTGAATTTCTGTAAGTGTAAAATCTATTGTAATGAACAAAAAATCCTAGATTGGAACGATTTTTAACTTCATTAAAATTTGACTGAGAAAATATGTAAGGACTTTAGAGAATTGATAGTAAATATAAAGCGGACGAGAAGGATTGTGTATATATACATTTGACATTATCTTTCAGAAGGTACAGCGTGCGATATCAAATCCTCCGATAATAATCTGAACGATAGACCTTCCCCTTTTTCGCGCGCTATAGAGAACTACCCGTACTTCTCAGTGTATTTGTGAAGGGTCTCGTCCAGACATCCACGTTTAACATAATAAGCTTTTGACACCTGTATGAGAAGGAAACATGTCAAAATTAAAAGTTTTCTGCAGGAACCGTATGTTTTCTTTCAGGCAGATTTCTTGATCCACCACACTTCATGTAGTTATTACGTACTAAAGATATAATTTTGTAGAAATGTCATGCATGCTACGAAATAACAAATCGAACATAACATTTCCAACTATGTGTACTAGAAATGTTTCTAGTATGTGAGAGGCACCATAGCCGTCTGAAGCTCGGGGCCCACCACAGCTGTTCAAGTTGTGGGAGTCTGAAGGTGGCCTTGGTTCACCCACGCACGACGAATTAAAAGGTTCCCACGTTGGGCCTCATTTCACAAAGTTTTTGGGTATCCATTATTAGGGTTTACGGAAACACATTGTAACATTATTTTAATAACGGTCATTATCAAATTGGATCTAATAGGATAATGAAAAACGCCTTTAAAGGAATCTCATTATTTGGACTCCCAACGTATGATTTTTGATCTGTTTACTTCTGATGGGTAATAACTACAATAGACAACCCCTGCAAGAACTTTATGAATAAGTAATTTTAAAAGGTACTTAAACATGGAATGTATTTTATATGTTTTTCTTTTGATCGCCAATTTTGGTATAAAAAATTCGAAATAAAAAAGTAAAGTAATAACAGATTTAGATGGAATTCCAAAAAAAGAAATGACTAAAGAGGGAAAAGTTTGTAAACGTCATTACTGAATGAAAGAACACATATACTATTGTATGTTCGTATTTTTTTTAACTTTTAAGTTATCTTCTATGTTTCGAAGCATGTTTTACATGCTTTAATTGCATTTTATTTTTTGATCTTCAGTGGCTTTGGTTAATAAAATCCCATACAGGGTGAGTCACGTAATTTTAGCACCTTTTGCAGTTTTTGAGCGGTAGAAGTTATTGTGATTCAATTTCACTCAAAGAGTTTGTTTGCTCAGCTTCCCTTGTCCGAGCGCGCCGTAGCAGGGGGGAGCGACGCGTGACCTTGTAGGAGACTGTTACATTCAAAATATCCGTTAAACACGATTCGCAAAAAAATCAAAATTACTCAAAACTGCTTATTACCATAAGACAGTATGTGTGTCATTGGATTCTTATTACACTCGTCATGGTAGACTAAAAAATATGTAGAGTTCTATTTGAAAATACAAAGTTACCTCTATATATCTTAAAATACAAATGATAAAATAGAAACGAATATATTTATCAATTATCACCATGCCCTCATGCACTTCCGTGTAAACTGCATTGCAATAACATCAACAATTCACAAACTGCAGGAAGTGCTAAATTTTCGAATCCCGACTAAGGTTTTGACCCTCAAACGCATCCCGAATATTGGTCACTCCTATTAACATCTCTCTTTACCAGAATGCAAAGAATAAAAGCGGTGAAAAGCTTTCATAATGTTCGAAACTTTAAAAGTTTAAATGGAAATAGCAATTCTCCCTTTTGGTTAAAAATATTGTTCTTTATCCGAAAAACGTTATGAAAAAATGTGAGCCATTTAAAAAAATCTTGTTTAAGTATTTTTTTAAAATAACCACTATTTAATTCAAAAGTAGATGCTATGACTACCGATACATAAAAAATAGAAGAAAAAAAACGTTTTTAATAAGAAAATATATTCTAGAGACAATAGTAATGAATGTTCGAATAAAACATTTGTTCTTTTCTAAAATGTAGACGTTCTAATGTCCATGAATGTTTTAATGAAACTATCCTCAAAAAATTAAAAGATTGTTTTTAAATTCGCAGGGCTCAAGTTAAGACATATCAGTCAGCGAATATTGAAATTAAACCAAATATTTTGTGATGTGTAGGTCCTCGTGTTGTCTGTGGAGTTAAAGTGCCGCTCTATTTTATGATTTATTATATTTTACGACTTCATTTTCAGAATATCATTAAATCATCGTCTGACATCATATTACAACATTTCAGACAACAAAAATCGTTTAAAGCAAAGTATGCGGGCGAAAGTTATCGGTGAAGAAATATTTTAAAAAATGAACACAATGAAAACTATAACTTCTTCCCTTGGAAAACTGTAAAATTTTCGATTATGTTTTATATTTAAATATTCATTTACGAATTATTTTATTAACGCATTAACAACGAATAGAGAGTATATTTGATAAAGCAAATAT
The DNA here is from genome assembly GCA_017312745.1 of Gryllus bimaculatus. NCBI lineage: Eukaryota > Metazoa > Arthropoda > Insecta > Orthoptera > Gryllidae > Gryllus > Gryllus bimaculatus. The sequence goes on from BOPP01000133.1 coordinate 1,948,446, forward strand.
TTCAATGATAAGAAGAGTTATAAACCAGTTTTCGTTTTACTGAACATTCTATGATTTTATATGGGAAGAATTTTCAGCTAACGAACAATATCCAACGAAATTCTAGCTTAAGGCTGTAATTAAAATTGCATTCTAATGAAGTTAGTAAAATATATTACGAGAGTTGGTGTGATTTCTCAGAAGCGGACATGCAAATACGATGAGCATATTGTGTCTCAAATTCTGTTAACGAACTTTGATTTGTTACGTGTTTAATCTGCTCAAAATTCTTGATAACCCTCTCCATACACGCATTTATCGCCAAATGTATTTCCGGAAACTCTCCGCCATCCGGAGAGAGGGCTTTTTCAAATAACTGGTTTCCGAGAAGTCGCCTCGAGCCAGGCTTCGCGCCGGGAGATGAGAGGCGCGCCACCAGCAGATAAAGCGCCGGCGGATTCCCCGAAGACCATCGATGTGTGTGTGTGTGTGGGGGGGGGGGGAGCGCCGGCTGTAGGTCAGCTCATGCGAGCAGCGGGCGCGGAGAGATTTCGGTGCATGACAGAGGGGCGTTAGCGAACGCAGTTACGAGTTCCACACTCAAGCCTCGTCCTTGATTCTAGGTCAAGGTTTGTGCCTTGACTGAGCGGGGAAGCGTTGTGGCAATGACATCACTGTGAGGATGAGAATTCAAGAGGTCGATTGACTGGCAAAGGTAGCTCAGGGTATCAACTGCTGTCACTGCATCTGGAGGTCCTGGGTTCTTGTCCCAACGATGGTAGAATTTTTGACTAGCTAAGTGGAATTCCGTAATAGGTAGTTTTCCGTGGTTTCTTTGATCAACACCAGATGCATACCGGAGCTGTATCCTAACATACGGGTCACGAGCCGCGCCCAAAATTTACTTCCTCTTCTTGGTCCTTTCGTCGCCTCTTACTTACACGAGCGCGCGCGCACACACACACACACACACACACACACACACACACACACACACACACACATACACATACACACATACAGTCAGATGCACTACGCTTCAATGAATCGAGAGCTTAGAATTTTTTCGCGGCTGGGGTAGTGCCCCTCTGGTGGAATGTATCTGTTGCGGAAAATTCCCTCAAGCCGACGTAGGAATTTGTTCGAAGCTTTTAATCTGCAGCTTCGCCGCCCGTTCTAGGTTCTAAGTGTGGCGTCATATCAGTCGCTTTGTACAAAAATATCAGCTACGCGCATTTCGTGCTCGTGGACAGCGCTGGCGGGAAGAGACGCCGGTCTGAACAATGGCAAACCCGGGAGCGGAAGGGAACGGGTGCCGTGTCGTGGGTGGCCACTTGTGAACCCCGTAGACCACTTGCGGGAAACTAGGGAACTTCGTAGACAGGTTAGCTGCGGAAACGCGTCGGCGGAAACAGCGAGATGACGTAGTTCCGTCAGCCGGCCCAGAAGGTAATATAAAGGGAACTGAAGCCGGCGTGCTACGTCGACACGGGAGGTGCGGCATACTCGCTTATACGCCCACGTAGGCTACTGTTGCATCACATCGAATAAGATATCTAATTATCAGGCCAGCGGTGGTGGTATCCAGGAACATTCCTTCTAGTAGCGGGTCAATATTGTTTATTTTAATTATTGTACATAGTATTCAGGTGTTGGAGCATTTTTTCAAATAAATACTCAATAAATTACAAACCGTTCACGTCTGTGATTTATTGCCTTGTCAAAGATGCCTCACAAGTTCAAGTGCCGAGTCTGCTTGAGTGGACGTGATCTCTAATGTTCGGCTGCTCTGATCGTTGTTTCTCTTGTTTCTTCCGGTCAGTTTAAGGCGGATGCCGCCTTGTGTCCGCGGGCTATGCATCGCACGCGATCCTTCCTTCCCTGTCCTCTTCTCATCACGGCGCACACCAGCCCTGAGGAAGACCACGACAGGATGGTCGAAACGTCGGCAACTCAGCCTTCGACGCGGCGTCACCCGGACAGCCCAGATCACCCACATGACTCTGGTCGCGGAAGCCTACGACTTCACTTCCCGGATATTGTGTCATGAGAGATCTGATAAGACTCACGTTATATTTTAAGGAGATAGAAGAGGGAGAGGAAAAAGGAAGAGAGAGATAGAGAGAGAAAGAGGGAGTGTTAAAGAGATAGAAGACACACTTTTTTAAATTATATATATTTATGAATTTATGGTCGCCTTAGAAACAACTGAGTCATTGGCGACCACAGTTACAAAATATAGTACTTACAAATATACGGAAATATTGCAAGGAGTATTCATGCATTTGAGGTAGAACGTTAATATAGTACTTGTACCTGAGATTGGCAATATCTGATCAATTACTAAATACAATTTACCTGAAGAAATATAGTACGGGGTTGAATAATCTTCATGTATCCCGAACAACAGTTGAATAAACACGCTTTTGTTTCTTTTTGATGAGGGAACAGTCGACCATGAAACTTCTACGTTCCTCCCACGCCCGCCCCGCTAGCTATCGTCGATGTCTCCATGACGACACCGATTGGCCTTCAGATTTTTTTTATTGTTTGCTATGCTTTCCCCTCCGGTTGTCTCTCACTGCTATTCCGACCGTTCCATCTCTGTACTTATTTCGTCTGTTTTGGAAACAAAAATTGTAAAATGAATTGGAATTTGTTGTTAGTGCCAGTTATTACGCGAGTAGCAATCCATATACACTGATTGTGAAAGATTCTAATTAAGCATCTATAAATTAAAATGAAACTGACTTGCTAAATAGTGTCATGAAGTATTACCAATTGGTAGCAAATAACTTACTAAAAATGCAATATTTTTAATAAAAATTGGAGAAAATAACAGAATGAACCCATTATTCCATTAAACAAATCAATTATTAAGTTCATTAAAATATAACTTATTTAAATAAGTAATTAATATATTTTAGGATTAATATTACTTTTCAAATGTTAAGTTTCAAAACACATACTATCAATTGAGTTTTAAAGTTCAATTAAAACAATACATTTTTGATCTGTTGATCATTGGACTTGGAATGTCCCATTGTGCCACGATTGTGTTTTTCCTCTCAACCTCTCAACGCCGTTATTTGTACTTTTCCTTCCCACACTCGATGGAGAAAAAGTGTTGATCAACAGCGTTGTGTACAAAGTGTTGATTAAAACGCTTTTGATACTTCCTCTTTCTAATTTCCTTACTTACTACGTCCTTCACAAAAAACTTTACTTCACTAAGCAGGTACATATAATGTTCAATTGATTATAAACCCTTACCGGAAGCACTTTTTACCTCACATACTCATACGAAATAATTATCTTCTCACCACCCAACTTCTACCGTTAGTAATCGTGGTCTGCGTTGGTGTGATGAAGGTGCATGAATGTTCTTCACTTCCCGTGAGGTGCCCTGCAGTCAAGAACATGTAGCAGTTTATTTAATTATGTGTACGCATGTACATTTTTTAATATGATCAACTGTATCTACATAGTATAATATGTCACGTTTTTGGTAGCTTTATGTAATAGTGTTTGCTTCTCTCTCATTTTGTATAGCCCTGAAGATAAAAATAATTGCAAATTTTCCATTTCTAGATTCTTCTGTTTTCAGGATTCATTGCTCAATGTTACCAGAGGAGCATAAAAATATTAACAGATGCACATTTTTTGAAGGTGTAACAAAAGGCAAGTTCAGGGGAAAATTCTTCATATCTTCTGGAGAGGGACGTATTTCAAAATATACATCCGTATGATTATTTAACAAGAAATCATCTTGAAATGATAGTGAAATTATGACTATGTTATTACCAGCACTGCAGTAAAAGAAGACAGGATTAGGCGTAGAAATGTCTTTTCGAACCATTTAAACACATCGACCCCCGTCCCTCGCCACAGCTCAGCTGCTTGATTTTCTCTCTCTCTCTCTCTCTCGCTCTCGCTCTCGCTCTCGCTCTCGCTCTCGCTCTCGCTCTCGCTCTCTCGCTCTCTCGCTCTCTCGCTCTCGCTCTCGCTCTCGCTCGCTCTCGCGCTCTCGCTCTCTCTCGCGCTCTCGCTCTCTCTTGCGCTCTCGCGCTCTCTCGCGCTCTCGCGCTCTCTCGCGCTCTCTCGCGCTCCTCTCCTCTCTCTCCTCTGCTCTCGCTCTCGCTCTCGCTCTCCTCTCCTCTCCTCTCCTCTCCTCTCCTCTCCTCTCCTCTCCTCTCTGTCTCTTTCTCTACCTCTGCCGCACTCGGCTCGAATCACCTGTCAGGGAAGCCCTCCCGCTGTCTGGAACTCCCTCGGCGCCGCACTGTGTGCCGCCTATGTTACCAGATCTTACGCCCATTGCACCACCCGCCCTCCTATCCTCACCGCTGCGCCGACATCTTCACGTCACCTTTCTCCGCCACTAACGACTGGGGTGGTTCAGGGCATCAACTTATGATACTGCAGTACTTCTGGCCGGGAGGTTCTAAGTTATGAGACTCGCCGGTGGCAGAATTATCGACGGTAGATCCACAGCTCGGTCGCATTCAGCCGTTGTCTGGAGAAGGAAGAATTCTAACTGCAGATATTTTCTCTTACTAATTCCCTGTCTGTGTCACTTTAATGCCTTGGACCGGGAGACCCTAGGGTTCGAATCCCGACAGGAAAATGGCAGAGCAGTACCCTAACAAACGGGCCACGGACAGCACACGATCTTTTCTTTCTTTTCCTTGTCTAATCTCATTCCTTGCCTAAAACACAGACTCTTGTAACCACCACACTACCACACATACTGGGAGCATAGAGTTTCTTATGACTGGAGAGGTGTCTTGTTGGTGAGAGGTATTTGAATGGGGAAAGTCTTGCAAACCGACGGGCCTGTCGGCCCTGGATCTCAACTATTAGTGTGTGTGTGTGTGTGTGGGGGGGGAAACATCTTCACCTCCCGTGATAAAATATGTACTAAACGTATGAGACTAATGACCCTTTCCTCCGCTCATCTGTCACCTTCTCTACTGCTTTCTCCATTGCCATCTCCCTCTACTGTTTCCATCCACTTCTTTGCAGCTTTTCCATCCTTCGCAACCCTTTAGTTCGCGCTCTGTACCTTTTCACCGGCTGCTCTCCCGCCCACCACTTCTCTCCCTTCACTCCGGCCTGCCTGCTGTCCCTTCCTGTCTCTCTCCCGCTAACTCAGTCTTCGCCGTCGTCGTCCTCCTCCGCCCTCTTCGTCGCACCCGCCCACGACGCCCCGCCGCCACCTTCGCGCGCTGAGCCGCGCCGCCGCCGCCGAGGGTCGCGCAGTGTGCAGAGGGCGCGGGAGGGCGGGGAGCAATTCGTCTTAATTGCGGGCGTGGAATTTCCGCTTGACCCCGGGGCGCCGCCGGCGTAATTACGTCCCCGCCGCACGCGCGCCCACCCGCCCGCCGTCGCGGCCGCCGTCATCAGCGCCAACACTAACGGCACCCTCACCACCGCGCAAACATCAACAACGCCGATGCGTCATCTGAAACACATCATGAGCGTTGCAGACTCTATCAGTGTCTTCAGCACTATCATTACCATCACCACTTTTAAGCATTCCCATCTTCACCAGCATCTTCGCCATCACCATCTTCACCACCACTATCATCACTAACGGTATCTGCAGCATCACCATCTTCATCTTCACAAGCATTAAATTCAGAATCACTAACACCATCTTCACCATCATTATCTTCTCCAACATAACCTTCACTATCACCCTCTACACCAACACCATCTTCACAATTACCATCTTCTCTACGATGCACTCCCGCGGTGGGAGGGATTCCTGCAGGTGGGAAAGAAGCAACTGAAGTGAAGGTCAGCTCTGGATCTCATTTTCCTGCAGAGAACGGACACAAACACCTCCCGGGATAGAACATGATCTATTCATAAAATAACATCCTATGTAGTTCACGCGCCGAAATTCAATAAATTTCAGTCATCATCGTCACCACATCTAATACCATTCCCAACATCATCGCCAACATCAATACTACATACACTTCCGTTAGCGCTGCTCACAACAACAATACTCTACAATTTTGACCTTAGAAACTGAAAACAGAAAAATGCATCTGAACAATAACCTCCTCATCCTCGACAGCATTACCATAAACACTGGAGCTCAGGTTTAACCTCCCAGTAAAAAACCATACACTACATTCATGGTATTAAGACTTTAGCATTGGACGCGCCTGAAATCACGAAGTACTCACTTACACCATGTATATTTTTTTATGTGGTCAACTGTAATGGTTCGTCCCGGTTCTTGTCTCGTTACCACTGTCTTGTTGGCCCTTCGTGTCTTGGTTCAACGTCACCACCGTCAACCTGTAACCACCACCTCCGCCGCCGACCTCTCTGGTTTTTCCAACACCGTCAAAGCGCCTCTGACCATTCTCCCCCCCCTCTCTCTCTCTCTCTCTGTTTCTCTTTCTCTTCCAGCTTCCAGGGTATCCGCTGGGCGTTCCGCTCCGCTACTTTGGCGGCCGTCTCTCGAGCTGTTGATGTTGCTAAGGAAGGCGTAGTGACTCTTCGCTACAGTCGGCATTGAATATTCTTTTTTTGTATTCTGTCTGTCTCTCTCTCTCTCTCTCTCTCTCTCTCTCTCTCTCTCTCTCTCTCTCTCTCTCTTTCATCCTTCTCTCTCCGTTTATCCCTCCCTCCCCCTCTCTATCCCACTCCCTCCTTCCCCCTCCCCCTCTCTCTTCCTCTCTCTCCGTCTCTCTCTTTCTCTTCCCCAGCCACACTCCGTCTTTCGCTACACTATGCCTCTATTCCGTTTTCCTCTCGCGCTTGTTAATATTGTCAAGGAAGATGTAGTCTCTGAGCTACTTAGACCGCTTTAGATTCTCCAACTTTGTCTTTTCAAAAGAACGTTCTTCAATGTTTTCTATGTTTCTTTGTTTCCTTCATTTTGGTTGCTTGATGTCTAATTTGAGATACAAATTACCTTCTATTTTTCTTACTTTTTCGAGAGTTATACTTCTCGATTTCATTTCCTCTTAAGGCTACTTTTTTACATTACTGTTACACTAATTTGTGAAGATATACATCTTAGTGGCATTATTTTTAGTAAAATTTTTCGTACACTTGGGTAAAAAAATATGTAATAGTGATTTTTCAGCAATTTTATCTTAGTCGAGGAAAATGTAGAGAGGTGTGAAATGTTAATTTGATATTTTAAAATAATTGTACTTGACGTTTTGGCTACTCCGTAAGTTTCATTGCTTCCCTGCTTCAATATTCCGACTCTCTCGCCTTTCACGAACCTCGCTGGTGAGTTTAGTTGTCCGCTTGGACCAATTAGACAAACCTTGACATCTGCTGCTCTTGGCAACTCCCTCTCTCGAGCTCTGATAGGAGTATTCACAGCAAACCGACCGCTCTCTTTGATTTTCGGTGCAAAGGCGTATAGCTAATAGAAGGGATTCTACCGTGTTTCGCGACCGAAGACCTGTGACTTTTCCGCAGCGCACAAATTCACGAATGACTTTCCTTTGTTTTAATACAGCAGTGACCGAAGCTTTTCTGGAATGTTTAATTAAACCTTCAATAGTCGCGAACAGAATCAAATACCAGATCATGCGGCGTTGTCACGAATTGTTGAGGTTCCTACAATAGCACAACATAGTAATGTGTATGCATTGTTATACGGCGTCATTATTTTTTGTCTCAAATGGTCGACAATATCAATGAAAATGACAATATCAGAGAGGCCATGTGCGAAAATCCTTTTAAAATTCGAAGCAAGGCATTTATTTACGCTTATTGCATGTAATACCTTTTGCACTTCAGATAAGTTCTGTTAAAGCTTGAATCAATGTAGTTTTAACACAAATAATTTTCAGATAGTACTCTTATTGTTTTTGATTGAATATTTGCCTAACTGTTCAAAAATAATACAATTGGGGGGGGTAAATTTGGTTTAATAATTTTATAGACAAGATGTCGGCATTTTATCAGTAGGTAAATGAGACTACTGATGTGTTAAAGAATACCTTATGATAAAGACTATATTTGAAAAATTCGAATGAAAGGAGAATTTTGTTTCCGTCTGAGAATGTAATAGTGATATCAGTATTATCTGTTTTACATTTACGTACAATTTAGTTACTAAATGAATGCACTAACTTCTGCATCAACACATAACACCAAATAAATTTTCAAATTTGATTTATTTCCCTGTAAATCTATTTTAATATTCCCGGTCCTTTTACTTTTCAACTATTAGACAAATGACCTTTCATTTTACTTAGCTCTGTTTTGCCTGAAATAGTTATTTAGTTTCTCACTTTTCTTCTGCAAGATTATCAAGAAAATAACTGAAAGCATTTCATGCAAACTACTGCTCTCCTCAAAAGTAACCGGTAAGTCGGCCACAAAATGGCGGTCGTGTGCGTAAAGACGTCACTGGGCGGGCGCATGCTAACCTTTAATGCCGTGTGATTAAGCGCCGCGCGCCGACCGCAGGCAAACGGGCCGTGTGCAACTAGCCGCGCGCAAGAGTCTGTAGGGAATTAGTACGTGCTGATGACGATTATTTCGGCCGTTCCCGGGCGCGCGGCGGCAGGGCGCGGCGAGGCGGGGCGGGGCGGGGCGAGGCGGGAGCCGGCCGTCGGGAGTTAGAGGGTGCTTCCGCAGCTGCTAATGCCCCCAAAGAGGCGGCGCGCGCGAGAGACGGCGTCCACGGCGGAGACGAGACCGGGAGCTTCGCCCGGCGGGGGAGAGGAGTGGGCGACGGTGGCGGTCGTGCGGGTGATGGTTGTGGTGGGAGGGAAGATGGAGAGAGAGAGAGACAGACAGAGACAGAGGGAGACAGAATGAGAGACAGAGGGAGACAGACTGAGAGACAGAGAGAGACAGATAGAGAGACAGACAGACAGAGACAGACAGAGAGAGAGACACACAGAGAGAGACACAGACAGGAGAGAGAGAGAGAGAGAGAGAGAGAGAGAGAGGAGATGGACTGGAACATTAAGGTCGTTGGTATTGTGAGTGTAGTCCATGCTTTTCCTCTGGAGGTAGTGGTTACCTCCCCCCGCTGGCTGGCGAGATCCGGCGCCGACCTACGTCGGTTTGCGAGGGACCTTCCAGCCAGGTAGCTCCCAACAGCGAGACCTCCTCCCATCACCTCCTCCCACTACCATAACCGGTATGAGCTCCCAACAAGTGTGTTAGTGTAGTTCATGTGAGTGTAAGGAGGGAAGGAAGGAAACAAGAAAATAAACAAGGAAGAGAAAGGAAAGATTGCACGCGGTCCATGGCCCGTTTGTTAATGTACTACTCTGGTGTTAGGCTCGTGTGCATTTGAGAAACCACCAAAAACTGCTAATCAGAACAGCTGACCGCTAGAATTCCCCTCCAGACAGAGGCTCTGTAGGTGAAGATAGAAGTTCAAGATAAATGAACATGAAGGCTCGAAAGTCGATGGAGTGTGTGAAGATACTGGCTGTAGATTAGTGGATGGAGTGGCTGAAAAAGGAGTCTCCGGGTAAGTCAATGAGGTGAAGGAATATGGAGGCTGAGGATACGCGAATGAAATTGGTGAAGATGGATGTGGGAGTATGGAGGGAGCGTGTGAAAACCGCGACTGTGCATGTGTGCATCGAAAACGACATAAGCAAGTTTGTTATCTGATATATGGTCCTGTGAACATCATTATCGAGACGACTTTACGCAATTGACCGCCAATGTAACGTCACAATGTAAATGAGGTCAAGAACAAGCGCTTTTCGGTAGCGGGCTAGATGTTTCTTTATCTTCTTTACAGGCAAGTGCTGTACTCCGTAAACTACTGCTAAAAGATATCTAAACAGAAAAGAGCACCTTTTCTCTGTTTCTTACTTATGAAACAAGCTTAGTCAATTAAATATTTATTACATTCAACGCAAAAAGATTCATTGCAAAATATTGCAATTTTTTACATCATAATAAATAGCCCATCCAAATTGTGGTATTGTAACGTCAGCCTTGGGAGGAATATCCATAATGCTGAAAGTAACAATCGTAATTAGTAATGATATCAGTTAGTTCGGCGGAGATAGCGATCACCAAAGTTAGAACCGGTTTATATGCTTGCTTTCGACGAGTAATTTGGTGAGTTTTAGCGAACGCGAGCATTTTCACTGGGCATTTTCACTGGGCCCTGCCGCTCCAGAAGCCGCTGTGCGCATGCACGTGTTGTTTAAAACTCGCCAAAATATTTCGTCAAAAGCATGTACAACAAACATGTGAACAAGCAGTAAGGTGTTTGGCCAAATCTGCCTTTGGTCTGAACGTAGTGCAGGGAAGGGCGGAAAAAGGGTTGTGGTAATTCGTGGTCCAAGCGTGAAAGGTATATTGCAAAATAGTAACTCCAAGGTCACTATCTGCCTTACAACGGAAGTCCCAATATTTGAAGTGCAGGAGTAGTTCCGACAGGTCATGCTTTCTAAACTTTTGCGATCGCTGTGACAGTTTCTGCAGAGTATATAAGAAGAGACACAAAATTTAAAATCATTGGAGATTTTCGTTTGTAAAAAGAGATATAGACATAGAAATATTGCATAATATTCAGCAAAAACGTATTTAAGCCGTATAAGAAAAGTTTGTTCGATGCAAAGGTGAGGATGAAACAAGAAATAAAACACAGTATCCTTGGATATATGTCTTACTGGTGACACTTATCCCCTCCAACCCCAATCGGATATGAGTTTGTTCTTCTTAATATTTGTTCACAAAAACTACTGAACGGAACGTTGTTTAACACAATTTCTCGGCGGCTTTCCTATGTTTCACAGAATATCAATTGTTCTACAATCTTTAATAGCTATTTTTCTTTTTCATCTTCAATTTCCTTACTTTCATTACCGTGACAATGGTGAAGCAGGTACGTCAGCCAGCTTCTGGACAGCTTGAGACTCCTTATTCAAAAACTCCAGATCCTTACGGCCAATAGTTACTCATTTCATTACCTCCGCTCGTTCACTAAAGAGCTCAAGGGTTTCCTGGAAGCGCCGCAAAGTGAGCTTCGCTCTCCTGAGCCTGAACATTCGCGTTCGCGTCCTGCCGTCCGCCGTAGTAATGCTTGGCGTTTATCGGCACCGTCGTTCATGATCCTCGTCTCGCCTCCACCCTCCTCTCCGAATTCGCCTGGCCTCGATCGGGATGTCCCGCCCGACACCGCTGCCATACACACTCGATCCGCACACACACACGCCCACGCCATCCACGCCGCACCCGCCACCTATACCCACGCTACCAACACATACGCCTCACGCCCACAATATACGCCCACGACACACTGCCACGCCGTCCTTTTCCACGACACACGCCAGTGACCCACAGTCTTTCCCCACACACCCACGCCTCTCTCGACAAACACAAACCCACGCCACACACACGCCACACAAACCCACGCAACACACATACGCCACACAAACCCACGCCACACACACACGCCACACACTCACGCCACACACACATCTACGCCACACACACACGCCACATACCCACCTACGTCACACACACACCACACCCACACACGCCACATACACACTCATGCGACACACACACACACGCCACATGTACACACACGCCATAAAGCCCCATTCCAACCTCATCCATACCACCCTCTCCCTTGCGAGGAGCACTCGCGTCACCCATCCTGTCTCCCATTCCCTCGTCCACCTTCGCTCCCAAGGCCCCATGGTCCTCCTTCCCAGACCTCCCACCGTCCACGCTCGCCACCCATGCTCTCTTTCCTGCAATTATCCCAAGCTCTATGCTCCGTATTCGCCCATGATGCTCATGCTTCCCACGCTCTCCTCGTCTCTTGCCACTCATGCTCTTCCTGTTCCAAGCCTCTGACACTCCGGGGATCCAATACACCAACCATGCTTTCAGACCCTCACATCGTCCACACTCTTCGGATTGTAATTCAACCGCTCTTGAATGACTAACTCTGTCCATGCTCTTCCAGGGCTCATATTGCCCTCGCCACACACGCTCTGCATGCACCAAGGCACTAACGCTTCCAGGCCTCACACTGCCCACGTTACTCACGCTCTCCAAGCTTCAAACCACTCACGCACTCTCCACCAACTCTCTCCCAACTTCACGACGCTCTCCCCCACGAAGCCTTGTACTCACCAGCCCCAACCTCCACTCCCACGGCGTTTCGCTTCCCACACCCACCACGCTACCCCAGCCGCACACACAGCTCCCACAGCGTCGGCCGTTTGCCCGTCCACCATCTCCCTTGTCTCGTAATTCCTGCCCGCTCTCCCCCGCTCCGGACCCAAACCATAATGCGCGCCAATTTGCGCTCCTCGCACAAGACGGCGGCGCCGCAGCGGCCGAATTACGTTCCCCCACAAATTTCGACCGGCTTTCGCCTGCTCAGTGAAACCCCGATAACTCAACTTTCACGGAGGTAAGGCGTAATCAGCAAATGTTTGCACATTTATAGGCTTGAATTACCGGATAGAATAATGGAGATGTCCGAGGTTGAGAAATACGAAAAGCCGATTCGAAATATAAAGAAGTGCCATGTATTGAGAATGCTCTTAATTAAACAAGCGAATAATACTCTCTTTGCGGAATTTTAAACGAGACACGGCACCCACGTAATAACAATTCCGGTTCGGGATGAAAACACGCTACTGAGAATAATTCAAAATAAAAATAATAGTGTAAATAACAGATATTAAACAAAGAAAATATTCACGTGCACACATTCTAAGCAGGGTGAATATTTTCTTAAGCTGTAATAAAACCATTAAACTTCTCTGATATATTGGTTGCTAAAACAGAAACAACACCATATGAGTGAACTTTACAAATAACGTTGGGAATTGTTATTGTCCATTATAATTAACTTTGGTGCTTATCGGCAATATCGAGGGTTGCAATTGCAATGTAATTTCCTTTTAATAGAAATTTTCTGGAAGAGCTTCAACGTGTTCATTATTTTGTGGGTGAATTTGTTGGTTTTCAATTTTAAAAAATCATCTTAATGTATTTATGCATATGTACACAGGAGTATAAATATGTGTGAAACACATGACGATAGAACATACAATTACTCGTAATTTATTTTAACCACTAATGTCAAACAAATGATTGTATACCTACTTTTGACCACACTCATTGATATCAGTACAACCATCTTGTTAAATTATGATTAATTCTTCGCTTTTCTTCACAAGGTATGTATTTGAAGACTATTTCGAACAAAATAAAATAACTAGACTTATATATAACAAAAAGAGAAAAATATAACAAAATACAAACGTTATAGAATACTTTAATCGCACGTAATGGCGATAGTGGAATACGTTAGTGAGTATGATTTCGATTTTCACCTCCACTTTAGCGCTACTTTTGTCCTGTAGCCTCAAAAACTTCAAAAGATAGCTAAAAATCTTTCAAAACTAAAAAAGTGGGAAAAAAGTAAACAAGATTAGAAAAAAAAGTAAAAATTTCTGGTATATAGAACAAATGAAATAAACAGAAATGGAGCAAAAATACTGGAAATATTAAAAAGTATTACACGCACGATGGTCAAATACCAACTTGTAGGCGGAAAGTCACTGATTTTTAGGTAAGTAGACGTAAAAAAGCATTTAGTTTGGCTTACATTGTGGTGCACGGAGGCATGAAAAGTATGACAAATGGTGTTAAAAAATAAAATATAGTCAAAATATTCTCGAAACGTGGGTCTGGTTACCGCGTTGTCTAAGAAACATTACCTTTATCAATGTGAGGGATCTAAGAATCTTGTCTGGCATCGTAAAGATTCCTAGTAGCTATTTTTTACACTTTCTAAATCTAGAGGTCGAGTCAACTCTTCATACGTAGATCGTGTCTCCACATTTAGAAAAGATTATACGCGACGGAACCTACGTGCTGTTCAAACTTGCAGTTGGTTTTCTGTGTAGTCGAGACCGCTCGCAAAAGGATAATAATGGCGAAACAGAAAGAAAATGTGAAAATAAGGCAAAGTACTTAAAACACGAATATAGAGATACAATATGCATCAATAGACAAAATCAAAATCTTCTTAAACAATACCATATGAACAGTTGAAACATATTGTTATAAGCCTTAAAATCGTAAAATTGCAAGAAGGCGAGACTTCTGTAATCTAAATTATTCTACTAGTTTGAATTTCTCCTTTTTTACGCTTCCATAACTCTCTATTTCAAGAACTAACAAAGTGTTTATTTAAGCGTGCAGGTAAAATTAAATAAAAGGAATTCATTTGCGTCTTCATCTGAACTTCTAGGAAACCGTAGCCGTTCCTAAAACGCAAATTTTCCGCTTCCATCTCACTTTTCCTCCAAGAACCGTCGCCCACGACAAAGCATCGTGGTGAGAAAAAAAAACACCTTTCATTTCATTTTCAGCTGCAGCATTTCGATCCTTTTCTCTTCCATTTTAACACCATCCGGCCCGCCGTGATGGATTTACAGATCATCCGACCGCGATGTGCAAGGTTGCCTGAGAGCTCCGCGGAATTTCGCGTCGCTCACTATATTTCCTTCCGCGGCAACCACGGCCGTAATTTGTGTTTCGTGGGTGACAAAGCAATTTGGGGGCCACTTTAAAGCGAGAGTGCGATTCAAATGGAATAACTTTGTTCGTGAGTGGGGCTTCAACTGCGACGTGCACGCGCTCCCGGGCTCACGACTTCTCGCGCGGAGGGACGCAGGCGCGACCGCCCACCCACCGCGGAGCGTGGGCGAGCGACACGTGTTGCGACCCCGTGAGGCACGCTCCGACCTTCGACTGTCGCGGGGGTGTCGCCTATGAGATGCGTGTACAATTGTTCAAGCAGTGTAGGCTAGAGCAAGTTGCGGTAAATAAAGAGCACAACTTCTTGGCTGTCCGGGTGAAGCCGCATCTTTGGCAGAAAAGCCGACGTTTCGCCTGCCATATCGCAGGCTTCTATTCAGGGTGCCCTGAAGAATTGTTTGAGCAGTGTAGGCTAGAGCAAGTTGCGGTAAATAACGAGCACGACTTCTTGGCTGTCCGGGTGACGCCGCGTCGTTGGCAGAGAGGCTGTCGTTTCGCCTGTCATATCGCAGGCTTCTCTTCAGGGTGCCCTGAAGAATTGTTTGAAAAGTGTAGGCTAGAACGAGTTGCGGTGAATAAAGAGCACGCCTTTTTGGCGGTCAGGGTGCCCTGAGGAAGCCTGTGACATGACAGGCGAAACGTCGTACTCTCTTGCAACGGTGCGGCGTCACCCGGACAGCTAAGAAGTCATGAACTGGAGCCGCCGAAGCCTACGTGTGCAAATAAAGAGCACTTCCATCTTCAGCGACGGCATCAGCTGATGTCACTGCAGTGCCGGGAGGTCCTAGGATTGAGTTCCGATTCCTCTGCATATGATAAGCTCTTCTCAGTGCTAGCGATTTTACTATTGCGAAGAATGAAAAATGTAAATACGTTTTCACTGACACAGTTACAAGATACAAAAGGGAATCCATTTTTTTTTTTTTTTGAAGAAACAGCATTGCGAATAAAACAAATTTTTAGCCATTGTACCGGGAGATCATGTGGAATCAGGATTACAAAGAACATATTGTTTCCCTATCTGCTACTTCTAATGCAAATTTTAGTTAGAATACAAATGTGAGTCATTATAATTATAATTAATACATTTTTACAATAATTCATTTTTAATGTAATTATGCATTGCTTAGAAGAGTTTTTGCGCCCATGCTTTTGCCTGAATAAATACCTTTTACAGGCCTATTATACCGCAAGTAAATGCGGCCTGCGTATTTTAGAAAACATATGCCTGCAGTTCCGGGCTGAAGCAACGAGTGCGTAACACTTCTACCATTGTTCGGTGGCATTGCCGTTTCCTCATCAGTATTGTTCACCCGGAGATCCTGGGGTTCTATTCTTGACAGGATGTCCTCCGCAGTGAACGAGCGACACGTGTACGCTCCGCCACGTTCCGCCAAGCTCTCGCCTCTTGAACCTTCTTCTGCAGGCGGTGTAGCCCGTGTCTGTTAGATGCGCTTTCCATTGTGTGAGAAGTCGAATCTAGGACGAGTTGCAATACATTACGAATACATAAACCGCCGCGATGCCTCATAAATAGCATCGTTACCTCCCCAGCATTGTTGACCTACGAGTCCTCTAGTTGACGTGATGCCCTCACGTGTACGCTCAGGGACACGTGTACGCTCAACGAGGTACACATCGCCTTTTGAATCTTCTGCCGTCGGAGGTTTAACCCTGTGTCTATTAGATGTGTTTAGGGAAAGCTGAAAAGTTAAATCTATAGCAAGTTCCGCTACTCATCAAACCCCTCTATCGCCGCGAAGGATCAGTAACAATACCGCTGCCTCTACCGTGGACGTGGAGGTTCTGTTGTTCTGACAGGGGTGACGGAACACAACATGGTGCAAAGCTCCTTCAAGGTTTAGATGTTCTGTTCGGAATGCTTGTTTGCCTCGTAAACTTAAGTTCATATGCATTAAATTCATTTAATGAAATATTTTTTGAACCACGTCATTGTGATTGTCATATATTTCCTACTTAATTATACAATGTTTTTTATTGCTGTTCCTGTAATTAACTATATTTTTATTACATATAATGCATTTAAGTGAACTTCGAGATGCAATCAATGTAGTTAGATTTGTTGTACTTTTGAATGATTCTAATAAAAGAAGAGAGTTTACAGAAATGTTTTAAAATGTGATTATCATTAATTACAAAAAGATAGTATTTTTCCCAATTCCTCGAAAAATTATTATTTGATGTTCTCGATTTACATGGTTTTTAACATTAGAAATCGTCAGCAATGAGATATTCATGTTCAGAATTTTCTCTTTATTAGAAGCAATGGTTTGGAACAGAAGTCGGCTGGTATTATACGATTCTACATTAGCAACAACAAAATTTCAGATATGTTTAATGGAAATGCTATTCTTCTTGTTTAAAAAGACGTTTAGATTTTACACTGTTATTTACTTTACTTCCTTATTATTTAATATATCATTTTGATGTGAAAAATTTCAGTTACATATGTTCTTTAAATATGGTAAAGATACGTCGAACACTTACACGTTTATGTATGAAGAAAATTGTATTCACTTTCTTTTCAATTCACCCGCTGTTAGGCACTGTAAATAAAGACAGTTCATTAGCAATGCAGAAAAATGCGGTGTATAAAATTGAGACAAAATAAATTTGTTATTACGGAACGGTAAAATCATTCTCTGCACGTAATTTCGTGCAATAAATTCTTGTACCTCCTGTCAGAGTGCTATACCGTTGTTTCAGCACAAGCAATAGTGAGGGCGCTGCTACCTGCCACACCTCGACAGGCGCTCTCGGCCCTCACCTCCAAAGGGAACACCGCGGAGAGGCACCTGGCGACACGTACGCCCAGGTCTTCCCCCACCCCACCCGCACCCCACCCCGCCGGCGGCCCCGCCTTCCACCCTCCGTCCACTCTCCGTCGTCCGCCGCGACGGCCCTCGCGGCCCGCATCCGCGTCCCCGACCGCTGCTAATTAATCAGCGAACTTTTGTCGTCCGCTCGGCCCGCGCGCCGCCCCCGCGCCGCGTTACACGGCCCGGTGCACCTCCCCCCCTCCCTTCCCCGCCCGCCCTTTTCCTGCACTCCACGTCCTGTACTGCCGCTCAAAACCTCCCCCTCCCCGCCTATACATCCACGCCTCGCCTCTTCGCGACTCACCTTCCCCGACTCACCCTCTACCACTCACCCCTCACCGATTCACCTCTCACCATTGCATTTTTCTCCTCCAGCCACGTGCTGTTCTCTCCGTCCCCTGCACCTCCCCACCCACGCCGCCACGTGCACTGCACCCGCGCTCCGCCCCTCTCGAACCCGCTTCTTTCCTTCCCGCTTCGCTCGCGACTCTATGCGCACCTCGGCGCTGCCCGTTCTTCCACCTCGCGTCGCCTTGTTACTCCACTCCCGCCTCCACTCCGCCTCCCTCGACCTGTTTCTCCTTGCCCCCACCCACACCGCCACGTGCACTTCTGCCCCCGCTCCTTCCCTTCCCTCCCCAGCCACCGTGTGCTTTGCGCCTCCCCGCCGCGCCGGCTCGGCCCAACCCTCTCCGCGCTTCTCCTGAAGCCGGCCGCACCGAACACAGTGGGTGAAACAACACGCAAATTGCGTGGAAATGTCGTCATGCGTTTAAAGTGTCTCACAGACCGGCGCGGGAGATCCGCAGCGGGTGCGGCGCGGACAGTTCCGCGCTGGACGCGGCGGCGGAATCCGCGGGACCGTCCACACCGGAGCGGCAATATTTTTTCTGAAATAAGGCCTGCTAAATTTTTGTTAACGCGATTCGTTGTGTTTGTCCTAATATTCAAAAACAAATATTTGGAGCAATTTCAGAAAATTTAGAAAATGGGAAAATTAGTTGTGGGCTCATGTGATGTATCCTGAAGATCCGTTGCTCTTATGCAAGTCCTTGAGTGCAGACAGATCGATCGGGAAATATTCATTTTGTTTAAAATCATATCAATGGTTTTGGCGTTAATGTGGCTCAGACAAATGGACGGACATGCAGATAGACTGAAGGAAAGATGAAATAAGGAACGCAGAAAATGACAGACGCAGAGAAGGACAGACATAGAGACAGACTAACGCAGAGACGACCTGGCGGAGAGGAGGACAGGTGGAGTGACGGACAGACACAGAGTAGCCAGACACAGGGACGGACAGACGCAGAGACAGACAGATGCAGAGACGGACAGACGCGGAGACAAGAGCAGGGACTGACAGACACGGGGATGGAGAATGAGACAGACGGACGAAAAAAAAAGACAGACTTATAGACAAACTTACAGACAGACTGATGGAGGGACAAACCAACGTTTTTGAAGAATACGTTATTGGCATTCTACTTCCGGAAAGACTTCCTCTGTGCCTTTCGTTTGGCGCAGTTTCCACACTGTTGTGCCCCATCGCGCGACGTGCACACCGCTGCGTCTTCTGCTTAGCGCCCGCGCCGCCTCCGCCGCCGGCGCTGCGCGTCTCGTACTCCACGAAAGGCTCACCGGGAAGCGCCACCGCCGTTCGGACTCGGATTACGCTTGTTATGTGTCGCGCGCTTCATCGGTTTGTAGCGCGAGTCGCAGCAGCGAAACGCGCCTCGCAAGGTAATTTACTGAGCATTACCCGCGGAGAAGCAAGCTATTCAACACGTGAACACTCATTGAAAAAACGGAGCTGACCGTTTTGGTGCTAAGCTTCTGGACGGCACCGAATTCAAGTGAGAAAGAGAAAAACAAACTCTTTGACCTATTTGTAGATCGTGGACTATATTTATAGTCTATCTCGGCTTGTTTGAATAGAGAATTGGTGTGGTAAATGATAAAGAAAGGGTGTTATTTTACATTGCGAGAGTTGTCGGGGATGATAGCTCGAAGAGAAACTAAGTACAGAAATTTTGATTAGGAAAAAATGGAATGGAGCCTAACATTTTGCAAGAATAGATGAGATGAAACTATTCCGTCTCTAACACTCAACAAGAAAAGTTGATAATAGCGCGTTAAATTGTCTTAGCGGATTCTTTGTAATCACATATCAGTACCACCTTTCATTTAAAGTGATGTATGAATGTATTTGTATATAAATGTATTTAAGTATAATTGTATTAAAGGATTGCATTAAAAAAACAAAACATTTAATTGTGGGCATTTTCAGAAAAAGTCTCTCACCGTTTTCAATGTTTCGGTCACCAGTAACGAACTTATAAATTCAACAAAATGTTTAAAAATCATATTTCTCTTCGTATTGATAGAATAACAAACAATACTCTAATAGTGGTTTATGCAATTAGTTAATAATATTAAGCTTTATTCTATGAGAACATATTTTGACAAATGCAATAAAGCAACATTATAAACGAGTTGCATGCGCTATTTTTTGTTTCACAGCAATATAAATTTATAAGAGAATCAAACTTTGTTTTGCGAAACAACTTGCTTGTGACGTCTGGGGCATTTGATATTGTGTGAAAAAGCGGTGGTCGGCTTTCGCCACGATTCTCTCGCTGCAATTGGCTGAACGTGTTATGTCGCGATCTTTCGTGCCATAAAATGCTAATACGTTATCACTTCATCAGTAAATATGCCCGAATATGAACGATTTCTTGGGACAGAAATGATCGTATATAATACTGATATCAAAAAATATCAAATCAATTGCAAAACCTTTGACTCGCACATTCAACTTGTGTTTATTCCCAGGAAAATTTCCACAAGAACTTAAACATGCTATTGTTGTTCCAAAATACAAACCTGGTTATGAAAGAAATGTAAATAATGATATGCCAATCTCCTTTCTGCAAAGTTTATCAAAATTTTTTGGAAAGTTTTTGAAAACTACTAGGTTAATGAACTTTTAAGAAGAATAAATTATTTAGTAGTAATCAATAAAGTTTCAGAAATGTATCGACCAGGGAATCTATCATGAAATTTATAACTAAAGTGTTTACTGACTTCGATTAAGAGATTAAATGTTATTGTGAATATTTTTAGATACCCAAAAAGACTTTGATACAGTGAATCGTAGCCGTTTGAAAAACTTAATAATTCTGGAATAAAAGGTATCGTCTTAGAAATGTCTTAATCCTTAAAAAAGAGTTATAATTACTAAAATAATATAATTTAAATTACTAAAATTATACTGTATTACAAATACAACGTAATGTCTGTGAAGTTAATTCAGAAGTACCGCAAGGTAACGTCTCAGTCCTCACGTGTGAACTTTAAAAATAAAATTAGAAGTATGCTTTTAGACTTTAGTATTTTTGAGACAATTTTTATAGGGATCCAAATAAAATATTGTGGGCATAAAATTAACTACAACATAAAAAAATGCACGCGCTAATTATTGTATATATAATAATTAATTCTAAATATAAAAAAAATATTGACCTTTATTGTTATTCAATTTACAGTCTAGCTTGACGCTAACAACAATCTGGCTTTTTGCTGTAATTGGTTTGCTTCTTTCATCACGACACATTTTTGCCGTAATCGAGATGAGAATTGAATACAGTCGTCTCCCTTTATTTAACCGATATCAATTTAAAAATAATACTTTTATTAATTGTAATTGCGTGTGGGTATCTGTTATTTTTATTTCTAACTCCCCCCTCCTAGTAGCGTTGGAAGCTACCAATTAGTGAGTAACGTGTCCATCTGGCGCGTTGAATTTTTTTGTTCTTTAGTTTTAATTTTTAGAAACCTCATGGGTCAGTTTGCAGTAGTCCACGGGATTGATTGATGGGGGATATTGGAATTCCTTTCGTTATTTCATTGCATTCAGCTGTTAGAGATTGACAGTTCTGATATGAGTTAAATTATATTTCCTGGTATAGTGGCTTTTTTCTTACTAGATTTCATAGAAATTAAATTATTTCACTTGAATTAAAATAGAATCGTTTAATATTTCTGGAAGACCTTTGGCACAGAATTGTGTTTTAGGCTGCGTGTAGAGGAGAATTTAAAGTTATTAAAATCACAATGAAAAAACAATTAAACGTATTTTTTTATTTCGGCCATTTTTATTATGATGCAAAAGTAATACAGTGTCTATTGAGAAATAATTTAGCTGTAAATATAAATATAAATTTTTCATTGAAGATAAAAAAGCTTATGATAAACTCACCCCATTACATTCAGATTGTCATAATACAATAGTACGTGTGTAAATGTAGTTGTCGGAATAATGTGTGCAAAAGAGATAAATAGTTTATTACCACCACAAAGCACCAAACAAGAAACCTTGTTGTTAAATCTTAATATCAGTTCAACAGGGAGTTCTCGCTTATTAACTCCGATGATCAGGTCTTACGGTGTTATCTTCCGACGTCCTACGCACATTCACCGTCTTTTGTTAACTGTATTGAATGTATCGCAGGGGGAGATCCGATACAATCAACTTTCTTTGGACCCCGAGGTCAGCAAGAAGTGAGTACGCCATTTATGATGTGCGCTTGGAAGTGATTCATTATGATAAATTACCTACGAGATGGTAAAACACGAGATCAGGGAGGCGACGGGGTGGCGAAGCACATTAGGAGCGCGGGGCCTGCTCCTTGCTACTTATTCGTACGCGTGCACGCTCTGGTGCGTGCCATCGATTACCTGCCACTCAGTTTGCACCGCCCGCTGCTCCTTGTGCGGCGGGCGAAGGGGGCAGGCGGGCGGCGGACGGCGGACGGCGGCGGGGCGGGCGATTATAGCGGCCCGGCGGGGGAGCGGGGCGGCGGCGGTGGCAAGGCCGCGGCGGCGGGGCGGGCAGTGGGCGGCGGCAGACGCGGGACGGCGTGGGCGGGAGTGGGGCGCGGACGGTGGGTGGGCGTGGCGGCGGCGGGGCGGTGCGGCGGCGGGCGGCGACGGGGCGGGCGACGGGTGGGCGACGGGGGCGGGCGTGGGGCGGGCGGCGGGCCCGGGCGGGGGAGCGGCGGCGGGGTGGCAAGCGGGCCGGGCGCGAGAGGCGGACGGGTGGCGGAGAGTGGCGGCGTGGGTGGGCGTGGCGGCGGCGGGGCGGGCGACGGGTGGGTGACGGCGGGCGGCGCGGGCGGCGGCGGGCGGCGGGGCGCGGCGCGGGCGGGCGGCGGGGCGGCGGCGGGCGGGGCGGGGCGGGCGCAGGCGGCGAGTCGGGGCGGGCGCGTGTGGGCGGCGGCGGGGCTGGCGGCGGGCGGTTTGTCGGTGTGGCGGGGCCGGGCGGCGAAAACGGCGGCACGGGCGCGCGGGGTGGGCGGCGGAGAGGGGAAGCGGGGCCAGGCGGGCACGGAGCGGGGAGGGTGGGGAGGCGGTGCGGGACAGCGGGATGGCAAGGCCGGGCGGCGGGGGAGGCGTTCGGCGATGGAGCTCAAGTGTGTGCCGCTTGGGACGTTCTTAGAGGCTGCGGTCGTAAAAGTGCAGGAGAAAGTGAAAAGGGAAGAAACAGATAGAAAGAAAACAGTTAAAGGTTGGGAATTTTCAATAATTCAGACCGTCTGCGATGGCAATGTCGCAACAGCGGGTATTTTGAAGCATCGTTGACCGAGATGCCGTTGAGTTCGAGATCTAGCGGAAGCGGATTTTGACACGTAATTTCATAGCTGAGTCGAGTATAACCACTGATTGGATGAAAATTGTCTGCTTGCTCTGATCGGTAGTTTTTCGCAGTTCTCTTAGCAATTCTAGGCGAATTCCTGACCAGTATCCTTAAAAATGGGCCAGGGACCGCGCGCGATATTTCCTTCCTCATTCTTATTCTATCTTCTTCCCATGAAAACGGACACGCTTGAATGCAGTGCAGCATCGCTCATGTTGAAAGTTAGTAGTTGGTAATTGCTAGAGCACTTTCCTGCTGGGGAAGATACCTGGATAGGGAAAGCACTGCTAGCCGACGGGTAGGTCCGAGCCGGCTCTCATATTCCTGCTGGAGAGGAACATGGGCACCTCCAGGGATATGATGTGCACCCTACCTTTGCGATTGTTGGTCCAAGTAATTGACTTATCAAAAATACTCAATAACCCAGTTTCCAAAGTACTGTCCAATATATTTCAATATAATTTAGATAAAATGTTAATTATACAATGCATGGAGAAAATGCGTGGAGCAATGCATGGAGAAACTTTAGTTTAGTCCGACTGGGATTTAGAAGAGGACGAGACGATGACAGAGCTCTCTGTAGGAGAGCAGGATATGTGGATGTTGCCTGTGAAGATCTATCAGAGGACCCTGCTTTCCTACGCGTTGGCGCTGTGACTCATTGCACATTCTACTAGCATCGTAACAGATGATATAGCAAAAAGCTACTTTGAGGGGACGAGAGATCCCGTGTCAACTCTTCGGACGGTGGGATCGCGGCTTTAAAATCTAGCTGAATGTCAATATGTCTCTCTGTTTGCTTCAAGTGTATTGTGTAGCGTGTATTGTGTTTCGTGGTGCTAACTTCATATCTAAGAAGGTCGCAAGTGTGTTAAATGACTGTAGTGTGCGGTACACGATACATTTCACAGGAATTTGGAAGGCTCCCTTGGGAGAAGTTAGTGATACACAAGACGCGGTAACAGGAACTGTTGCGCTCTCAGGTAGTATGTTGGGTAGGCTCGCAGGTGGGGTCTCTAGTTATTCCATGAGCTTTATAGTTTCAAATTTTCTTCTTGAGTATTTGTCGTATATTTCTCTTTGATTTCTGCTTTTTTGATTTCTCTCGTTTTCTTTATTCCTTGAGTCGTGCTGCGACAAAACAACGTATTGCCGGTGACATTCTGCGCTGTAATTCATCTTTGGTCTCCACTTTTCGTGTATGCATGGAACTCACGTTTTTTCTGCTATCCTGGAAGAAGCTCTCTAGTCTACAAGAAGTTATACAGTCAGGACTGATAATAGTCAATTAGCATATTTTTAATAACGTTAAGGAAAATGTAATGAAAAATACTTGCGATTGAATAGTTAAATTATTGAAGAAACATCTTCTCATTAATTGGCGTGTACGTTCATTTAACTGTAGTGTAATCCGATAAATAATTATTTCAAAACATATTAATTAGGGAAGAAAATGAGTTATTCTAAAAAAATAGCTTTCATCTTAATAAATTATTTCAACATGTGGTAGTAGTATGAAATACTGGCTTGTGAAAAATATGATTTATAAATTGCTTTTCCAAGTACAATTTCATTCTCGTAATGTGGCTTCTGGCTAAACTATTACCTAACGTTACAGAAATATGAAAGTGACAAAGGGATTTACATTAAATTGAAATGAAAATTGATTTCTTACGAAATTACAGTGTTGCTTTGATGTTTCGTTAAAAATCTAATTTATATTAAAGGTTACTGCATTGCTTTTTTCCTGACATTCGAACTCATTCACATATACAAAACTTCATAATAAATCAAAGACTTTTTCTATTAGTCGGGAAAATTAAAAAAAAATGTCATGAGATTTGATTTTTTTTGTCTTCAGGAATAGGTAATTAAATAATATTCATTGGACATTTCCTACTCTTAATTTTTGTCATTGTCTTAAATTAAGAATTCAGAAAAACGTTTTTCTATAAACGAAAACTTAAAAAAAAGAAAACACTGAACATTGACGTGAATAATTCCGTAGTGAAGCAATGCTCAAACCGACGCCAGAAGAACTGTCACAGCTGGTTAGTAAGCATCATTAATTCACATCCCGTCGAAAGGAGCTGTCGATTTTGATACGGCCGCGCCGAGTAAAGACACTGCCTGTGTGGAGTTCGATGCGTAGGCATTCCTGGAAACGCATTAATCATTCACTTTCCTCACTCTTTGATTACGCACCGCAGCGTCTCCGTCCCTCCCTTTGCTTTGCGCTATAATGAAGCGCATTGTTCATCTCGGGGCGCAGGAGCACGATGTTTGCTTTGCGGCCGCGCTACTAAACATAAAGAACGTAAACGACTTTATGAATAAGAAGCCCTCCTTTTTATCATGATGGGGGGCTGCGCGTGACCAGAGGCCCCTTGAAGAATTCCCAGGCCGCGGACGAAAGCTCAACAATTATTCACGGGGCCGAGCGCCGGGGCAGACGGGCCGCTGACGGAATGG
Source organism: Gryllus bimaculatus (assembly GCA_017312745.1). Lineage (NCBI taxonomy): Eukaryota > Metazoa > Arthropoda > Insecta > Orthoptera > Gryllidae > Gryllus > Gryllus bimaculatus. The sequence continues at coordinate 1,973,979 of BOPP01000133.1, forward strand.
ACGATGAACCGCCTCGTTTGCAAACACGACGCGGGCAGGCGCTGGAGCAGCTGAGAGCGCGGCGGGCGCCGGGCTGGCTGGGCCCGGGGCGAGGGCGGGGGCGGGCCAGGGCAGGGCGTGCCCAGCTGCGGAGCAGACCTTCTTTAGCCCCTGCACTTCCTTGAGGAGAGACAGTGGAAGGCGTTCTGGAGCACCTTCTCATGCTCGCAGAAATATGTCATGTGGTGGTGGTGGTGGTACTGCTGGTGGAAGTGGTGACATTGGAGGCGGTGGTGGAGGTGGCAGCCCTTCTTTCACTCCTGCAGGCCGTTGTTGACAGTGGAAAGCGTACTGGAGTACATTCTCATCCTGCCAGAAATACGTAGTGGTAGAAGTGATGGTGGTTGTAGTGGTGGTACCAGCCGTTCTTTAGCCCCTGCACTTCCTTGTCGAGAGACAGTGGAAGGCGTTCTGGAGCACCTTCTCATGCACGCAGAAATACGTCATGTGGTGGAAGCGGTGAGATTGGAGGTGGTGGTGGAGGTGGCAACCCTTTTTTCACCCCTATACGTCGTTGTTGACACAGGAAAGCGTACTGGAGTACCTTCTCATCCTGCCAGAAATAAGTAGTGGTGGTAGATGTGATGGTGGTTGTGGTGGTGGTACCAGCCTTTCTTTTGCCTGCCCTTCCTTGTCGAGTGACAGTGGAAAGCATTCTGGAGCACTATTCATTTCATATGTAGTGGTGGTTGTTGTTTCTCGGGGTGTCATAAATGAAGGGTTTGGGCGTAATAAATGGTAACCCGTGTTTCCGAGATATAAGTGAATAGTTTTTCTGAAAGTAATTTAAATACGGTACATTATGATAACAGCCGGGAAACTACGAGCCATTAATTGGCCTATTTCGGAATCACAGAAAACGGGCAGAAGATGGAAGTGTACGAAAATTTTAATATCACAAAAAATATGATTTTCAGGGTTACCATCGTTAACACCCAAGCTCTTCAAATATATCTGTTGGGAAGTGGCCAAACATTTGAAATTTTATTATTATTATTATTATTATTATTATTATTATTATTATTATTATTATTATTATTATTATTTTACTGGATTTATTGATTTTAATCACAAGGTGTTTTGAAGGCTTTGTAAGTATAAATTTATATTTTAACCTAATTCATGACAATAAATAAATAAAATTCGATGCATAGTGAACGCTAACCGTTACTTACTGGGGAAGACATCATGAATGTTACCTCAATTACTTGTGATAAATAAATAGGTACCAAATTTGGAATTTAAAATTCTGAAATGTATAAATAATTAATTAATAATTAGCAAATAAAGAAAAATAATTTTGCATACATTTTTAAAAGCATCAGATATCATTAATAACTCGTTTACAACCTTATTGTTACTTTATGTACTTGTATAAGTGTCCGTATTTGTATTATAAATACAATATATAAAACTTTGCTCCGAAAAGCTCGCCTCTTCTCAAAACATTGTGACAGTATTGAGACAACATTGACGACGATCAAGGTAGGCGAGATCGCTAAGGCGGAAGTGCCGTGGCCATCTCGCACCGAAGGTTCGAATCCTACCTCGGGCAGAGCTGTGTGCGTTTCGAGATCGTGTGTGTTATCAACGCGTCATGTCCTTGTGAGGTTGGCGTCGGGAAGGGCATGCGGCTGTAAAAACATGGTGGCAGCACTTCTTTCACCCCTGCACGTCGTTGATGACAGATGTAAGCGTACTGGAGTACCTTCTCATCCTGCCAGAAATAAGTAGTGGTAGAAGTAATGGTGGTTGTGGTGGTGGTACCAGCTTTTCTTTTGCCCGCCCTTCCTTGTCGAGTGACAGTGGAAAGCATTCTGGAGCACTATTCATTTCATATGTAGTGGTGATTGTTGTTTCTCGGGGTGTCATAAATGAAGGGTTTGGGTGTAAAAAATGGTAAGTCGTGGTTGCGAGATATAAGTGAAATTTTTTTTGAAAGAAATTTAAATAGGATACATTACAACAGCCGGGGAACTACGAGCCTTTTTTTGCCTATTTCGGAATCACAGAAAATGGACAGTAGATGGAAGCGTACGAACATTTTAATATCAAAAACTATGATTTTCAGGGTTACCATCGTTTACTCCCGAGCCCTTCAAATATATCTAGTGGGAAGTGGCCAAACATTTGAAATTTTATTATTATTATTATTATTATTATTATTATTATTATTATTATTATTTTACTGGATTTCTTGATTTTATTTACAAGGAGTTTTGAAGGCTTCGTAAGTTAAGTTGAAATTTACGTTTTACCCTAATTCATGACAATAAATGAATAAAATTCAATGCGTAGTGCATGCTACCCGTGACTTACTGGGGAAGGCTTAACATAAATGTTGATGTCAAGTACTTTTGATGAATAAATAGGTACCGAATTTGGAACTCAAAATGTCTCAAATGTATAATTAATTAATGAATAATTAGCAAATAAAGATAAATACTTTTTCATACATTTATAAAAGCATCAGATATAATTAATAACTCGTTTACAACCTTATTGTTACTTTATGTACTTGTATTAAGTGTCCTTATTTGTATTATAAAACACAATATAAAACTTTACTCCCAAAAGCTCCCCTCTCCCCAAAACATTGTGACACTATTGAGACAACATTGACGCCGATCCAGGTAGGCGAGATCGATAAGGCGGAAGTGCCGTGGCCATCTCGCACCGAAGGTTCGAATCCCGCTTCGGGCAGAGCTGTGTGCGTTTCGTGATCGTGTGTGTTATCAATGCGTCATGTCCTTGTGAGGTTGGCGTCGGGATGGGGCTGTAAAAACATGGCCAAATCAGGATAAAAAATGGAGTGTGAGAAAAATCAATAAAATACAGGATCGCCCCATTAGCGCCAACCTCATAGAAAAGGGGAAAAAAGGCACGAATGGTGGGGGTGAGAGGAAAGAAGAAAAGAGACATTGAAAAAAAATTGAAGCGCCTTTTGCACCAGGCGCGGCATTGAGGGAGGGAGGGCGAGGGCGCCTTTTGAGACGTGCCCCGTGCTCCAGCGGCGCGGGCAATGCGCCCGCAGCCACAGCGCGACCGCGAGGCGGCTGAGCGGGTGGGGTGGGGCGGGGGGCGCGGCCGCCCCCCGCGCCTTGCGCGTGTCGCCGGCGCCCAGCGAACAAGGGCGACATCCCTGTAAACACGCTGCCGCCCGCGCAGACGCCAGTCACGGCGCGCGATGTGGGTGGCGCCGCGCCCCTCCCCTCCCTCTCGAGCTGTCACCCACCCCCACTCCCTCACGCACACTCGCAACCTCCACCCCCGCCGCCGCACACTTGAAACTTCCGCCCCGCCGCCGCATCTTCAGCGCGATCTTCTCTCTTCTCTCTCTCTCGCTTCTCTCTCTCTCTCTCTCTCTTCTCTCTCTCTCTCTCTCTCTCTCTCTCTCTCCTCTCTCCTCTCTTCTCTCTCTCCTCTCTTCTCTCCTCTCTCTCTACTCTCCTCTCTCTCGCAGTGGCTCTGTTTCGCCGACCTCCGCCGTTCCCGCTCCCCCCACTTGAACCGGCGTGATGAGCTCAGAGCCAACATGGCTGCAACCACTCTGAGCGGGAGGTCCTAGGGTTCGGGTCTCCACGATGGCAGGATTTTTGGTACCTTCTACATAGCTAGGTCGCATTCAGCGGCTGTCTGGAACGCACTCCTCTGTGATCGGCAGTTTTCCTTGGTTTCTCCGATGAACACCTTGGGAATGCGGGAGAAGTATCTTAAACACACGCGCCCCGGATGGCGCACGATGTTTCCCTTCCTTTTGCTTGTGCTATCGGCACCCCTTACGCACACTTACACTTACATGCACTACATTAGTGCACTTGTCGGGAGACCGGTCTCGGGCTTAGAGCTTGTCCGGGCTGGGGCGGTGCCCGCGGGTTGGAGGAACCCTCGCTAGCCGACGGTAGGTCGGCTCCGGATCTCAATCGGGAAGGAAGATCACCGCCAGGCCTCGAGGATAACACATACACTACACTTACGGGGAATTTGACTTTATCAGTTGGTGCGTCCGGAATCAATGATTAGTGTGTGTATACACACACACACACACACACACACACACACACACTGCTCTGACTCACAGGCACGCTGTTTAATCGGCTTCCGACCTCCGCGCTTCCTCCACTGCAGCCGGTTTGGTTAGCTCAGACCCCACGCGGCTCTGACCACGAGGGTCTAAGATTTCAGATTCCCAACGATGACAGGATTTTTTACTTTATCTTAGAGATAGGTCGAATTCAGCGGCTACCTGGAAGAGAATTCTAGCGGTCGGCTGCTCGACATGTAGTTTTCGGTGGTTTCTCCGATCAACACCAGCCGAATGCCAGAGTAGTATCCTAACAAACGGGCCACGGACTGCGTGCGATATTTTCTACCCCCGCGTACACGACATTCTCCTCCGTAAACTGTCCCCTGCCTCCCTCTCCAGACAAACCGCCACCCTCATTTCCTCTACCATATCCTCCCATATTCTTTCCGCTCCCTGCCTCACCACTACTCCCACCTGTTCCCACCACTTCTGCCATTGTCATCCTCCGACTCCTCACCCCTCCACGCACCCTGCAACCCCGTCGTCAAGCCTGCCGTGCCGCCTCAATAGCCCCGGCCCCAGACTCCATCCCTCACGCCCATGCTTCCCTACCGCTACAGCTCCTGCTTCCCCGCCATCGCGTCCCTGACTCATGTCATCTGCCACGCCCCCGTCGCTCCTCCTCCCCAGCGCCTTGCGCCTCTGCAGCCCCCGCCCCTTCTCAGCGAGTAGCTTCGCACCATCCACGCTCTTCTTCGAGGCGCTAATGTACTCGCACAGGTCGTCACGTGGACAACGGTGCACTCGCACGTTACGAAGAGTATACCCGTTTCATTGGTTCCTGATACTTTTCGTTAAACACCACGTCGCTGTGGAGGTGAGGGTTTCGTGTAATCGTGCCGTACACATACGTCATTACCTTCTAGTTAGGGTCTGTGTTTCCAGGATTGCTATCCTAGGATAGAATGAAACATGAGGACTGACGTTAGAAATTCCTATAACACAGCCATCTCTTCATGTTCATTGCTTTCTTTACATATGTATTTTATTAGTTATTCTTTTCTTACTTGCTTCCTTTGTTATACTTGCTTAGTTCAGTGAAAAATGTTTGTTTGTTTTTTACTTTGAAAATGCTCTTGTTGAAGTTAGTTTCACAATCCGGACTGTAATGATTATTCTCAATCTTTTTTCAATTCACAATCTAATAAAGAAAACCCATTCTTTTCTCAAATAATTTTCATTTTCATAAAAAAGAATATCTATCATCGTCATTTCAGAACCTGAAAATGCAGAGTACTAACAGAAAATGGTATCTAAGCCATTTTTATAAATGTACTTAGCTATACTAAATAAAGAAATACAACGCTTTACTTTTGAAACGACATTTGAACTACCTACATATTTGCTTTAAAAGGAAGAACTAACGAATTATATTACATCTATTCAAAATACTACTGTACTACAATCTACTTCGTATTCTGCTTAATTTTTTATGCTCTGGACACGTGAAGACATTAATCTGGCCCAGGTGTATAATATAATGTCACCAAGAATGTCTCGGGCAATTAATTGGAACTCGTTCAGCTCTCAAAATTGGGCGTTTAACTTCAATGTTTCTTTTACAAGTCATTTGTATTAACAAGAGTTACCCTTTCATTTATGTTTCAAGTCAGATTCTGTAATCAGTTCAAAACTTCGATGAAGTGTACTTAATAAGAAATTAACTTACTGTAATTTCACAGTGATCGGATCGCACAATAGAAATTTCAGAGAAACTTATTTCTTCCTTTTGCATGTACAAAGAGTCTGATGGTCCTTGTAGCCTTGCAGCTCACATCAGCTACTTCGTCGGTTGTAAACTCAGAGCCAATTACTGGTAACAAAGGAAGTCCGTTACTTGAATTAACCTTGTGAAGAGGCGTAGAAGCAACTCGATGTGCTGTTACAAGTGGATGTAGTTGCTTCAGAGGGCCTTGTCCCCAGAGTAGGACAAGAAGTAGCTGTTGTAAACGCGCCTTCGAATCCGCTGGTCATTCTGTGTGGGCGGTGACGCCACCAAGGAAGAAAAGTATCCGACTAGTAACTCGTAACTCGCTTCTTTTCATGCTTCTTTTTGCAGAGTGAAGCATCGATTAGTGTCCTGCAAGAGCAAAAAAACAACTAAAAATCATTTTTCATAATAGAATTTTCAAATAAAATACTTTCTTATATCACTACAATAAATTATATATTCAAAAACAGACATAACGGATATTGATATTTCTTAGTGTAGTGTTCATGTATACAGAATACAACAGTTATTTTCATTACAAGAATATAAAAAATCCTGAATGTGAATGTGACATTTGAAAAGAAAATGACATGTAGAAAAATAATAATTTTAGGCGGCGTATTCCTTGGAGTTCACAACTTCAGCTTCGACTAATATTGGCGCACTAGGCATGAGAATTCAGACGATGAGCGAAGTATGAGACCAGGTGGAATAACATAATAAAATGTTTGAATTTTTTCAGTAAAAATTGAAAATGTTTCGTTGTTTTTTGGATATTTATCGAGCTCATGTGTATCTAACGAAACCTCCAACACTTCTCACATGGCCGGAGGCTGCATAGTTTTCTATCAATTTCTGCGCGCAATGAAAATAAGTTAATAAAAAAATTGCACTTTCTGGTATCTCGAAGGCTTTGATATCTTGAATTACTCTATAACTCAATTTTTTTATAATTTCATCTTCGAATCAGTAACTAGAATCTCGTTCAGTTAAATAATTAACAATTAGTTTTCTTTAAGATTCGAGATATAGAGGATCCATAGAAGTGCAAGTACCGGGAGAAATGGCTCAGGGCATCAACTGATGACACTGCAGACTCCCTGACCGAGGGGTCGTAGATTCGAGTCCCGACGGTGACCAGATTTTCGACACTAGCCAGCTAGGTCGACTTCATCCGCTGTCCGGAGGAGAACTCTAGGGGCCGGCTGCTCCGATCGGCAGTTTTCTCTGGTTTCTCCGATCAACACCAGGCGTATGGCGGAGCAGCACCTTAACAATCAGGCCACGGATCGCGCGCAATCTTTCCTTCCTCTTCCTTGTCCTATCCTTACCCCTTACACACACACTTACACTGATATGCACTACATTACCACACACGCCGGGAGACCCGTCAGGAGCGTAGAGCTTGTCCCGGCGTGATGCCCCGCTGGTGGGAGATACCTGGTTGGGGAAACCACTCTAGCCGACGGTAGGTCGGCGCCGGATCTCTCCATCCAGCGGGGGAGAGATCACCGCCACCTCCCGTGCAAAATAATCATTACACTTACGGGACGATGACCCTGGCAGATGGCGTGCCCGAAATCTCTAAACAATCAATCAATCAAACAAGTAGTCTACGTTCCTGTTTTCGAGAACGTTAGGGGCATGATTAAAATTTGATATATCAATTCTAGATACTTAAGTTTCTCTAGGAACAATTAACTGTGGTAACCCCGGTATTTGTGGTAATCTCTTAACATAATCGACTGACTTCATTGGAGAAAAAATGTTTTTGCACGGAATGGCTTCCCGATTCCCTTGATTTCGTTTAAAATCATCTTAACTGTGTTGTCAGCAGATATAAATGAGAGAGGGCATGGGGTAAGTACACAAAACGGATGTTTCGGCTTTACAGCTAAGGCAGTGTTTGTTCATCACAAAAAATATCAACAAATAATTCAGTACTTCTTTGAATGTGTTTTTTTATTAGACATAAGAAAATTCATTTTTGATTCTTGTTAAATGACGGCTTGTGATTTAATTATATAAAATCGTATTCCGCGAAGAATCATCCTTTTAAATTAAATTTAAAGACTTAATTTCCAACAAAATGAAATTAATTTAAAATTCTTCAGATTGTTTCCTAAATTGTGTATTTTAATACTACACGTGCACGGAATTCAAATTTGTAGGAAAGTTACTATGACCACCATCTGATTTCATTACTTTACATTTGTATACTGCTGAATTGTTAAATATTACACAATGATGCAATAACACTTAAATATTAGGTAAAAATGAAACACAAGCCCTCATAACTTCACTACTCGCAACATAGGTCCTGAAACGAAAACAAATACTTTCGAATTAGGGAGTCACTCATCATGGCCAGTAATAATGCTTTCTGGGGGTTACCCGATCATTTCTTGTAAACAGCATACCAAGACTTCTCTATATGGCCATTACCATTACAATTTTTTTTCGTCTCGTGATGTGGAGTTTTCTTTCTTGGCGACGTTCAGTTTAACCCGGCGTATTCAATTATGGTCATCCATCATAATTTTTCCGTATGATGTTTCCTTAATGCAGACGCTCTCGAAACCTTCTTAACACATTCACTTTGCTCAATTGTCTCGTGTTAATGTCTCTCCTAGAAATACCTCAGAACAACTCGCACGCGTTCTTCTTCATATTTCGCTTTCTCCTGCCTTTGATTTCCAAGTCTTCGATATTCTCTTGCATCAGAACTTAAGTATGTATAAGAAATAATTATGCCCAAATATTTATTTAATTACTTTTTTAAATAAAAATTTCACATGGTTCTCTTACAATGTATGAAGTGAATGCATGTTGGATGGTTTATAACCACGATGTCTAAGGCAAAACGTCCAGCTAAATTATTTGTCATGTACAGAAATGTACACAACAGTTATGATTATAAAATGCACTAAAGAAAATGTTGAAAACAGGAAAGCTCAAAATAAATCTATTGTTTATATAATATTACAGTGAACCAAATTTACTCATTATTTATTACATAAAAATCGAATACTTAGCAACATCATATTTTGAACTATGGACAGGATTTCATGCCGCCCATTGTCCACTTCCAATCAAACATTGCTAATGTTAAACCAAATAATCGTCAGCCTTTTAAAATGGTTTTAAAACATGTTTCATTCAACATTTACAATGATACACTCCAAAGTTACACTTGCAATCTTCTAAAAAAGCAAAATTCCGATTTCGCCGTACCAGAATTTTGTAGATTTGAAAGGAAGTCAGAAAATCAGAATTATTCGAAGAAACCAGACTTACTGAAGTAACTGGTTCTGAGAGCGCAACAAAAGCGATGGTATTGGCGGTGAAGCTCCACGAAAGCTTTCCTACCGTACCAAGCACAAAATTTATATCACTTTCCAACGTATCCAAGAGCGAATCAGATCTTGGAATCAATTTTAACAGAAATACTATATTGTGACATTATTGATGTGAGTGCAATATTAAATATTTTTCATTTCTTAAATTTTATATCAGCAATTTTGATGATGAATGTTTTACACGTTTTTATTTCATTAGACGTTTTTCCATTAAAACGTGTAAGCTATGGAGGAAATAACAATAAGTTATAAGTATTAGTAAAGTGTTCCAAACTTATTTAAATTGTATTAAGGGGAAATAGATAAATTCGTAATTGTCTAGCTGCTCTTGACGTTTGAATAATAAGGAAACTTTTTTATTTATACTTCTGAACTTAAGTCACTTAGAATATTCGCATTTTATGGTAAAATATTAACAGAATATTTTCCTGGGAAACAAAATATGTCTCTGAATGCTTGTGAAAATGCTTTCCTCGACCTTCTCTCCAGAGTTTCGGCTCAATCTCGCCGTGATGAATTGTCCCGATTTCTGCGCCCAACCCCGCGTATCCAATTCGAATCACGGGCCTCCTCATACCAGGCTGTGAAGCGTCCTTGGCCCCCGAAAAAGCGCAGTCACGCCATCTAATAAATTCGTCTCCTCGTGTTCTCGCCGTAGCGCGTCAGCGTTCAGCCGCGGCGCAGAGGTCGCCGAGATTTATTCACGCATTCGCTGGGTGCGTCTCTTCTCGTCGGGAAATACAGTCCGCATCTCGCACGAAGAGTGCTGCACTGGGGAGCGTGCAATCAGGCACGTACAGCTTCTACTAGTTTCCGAACGAAAGCGCAGTCGTTCTGTATTCCGCTAGCGAGTTTCTTTTTATCCGCGTCCCCAATGGAGGTCCCACAATGTATGAAAATTAAAGAAATGTATGGAATTCGCGATGGGAAGGTATTTTCTCTCTCATCTCGGCAAGTGAGATTTCACCATTTGCCCCTAATCCAATCTTCGGACTCTATCTTATCCGGCCGATTTCGCGAGTAATCGAAGCGTAAAATTCATGTTCAGCCGGTTCGCAGCGCGGCTTTCGCCCGGCTGGCTGCGGCAGAGATCCGCCCCGCCCCAAACCCTCCCTCCCACTTCCACCCCCGTCCGCCCCCACGCGTAGGAACAATGGGAGAGCGACACAGTGTGTCGAGGTGGGAGAAGGTTTCTATTAATAACACCATTTTGATAAATATTATAACATTCATAATTTTATGATTTTAAATGTTATGTCTAAAACTGTTTTAATTCTATTGTAAAGATGTGTAGTAACTTTTCTTCTTATTTTGCCTTACTTAGCAATACTTTTTTTTGTTATGAAATTGGAATTGAAAAAGCAACGAAATCTGTCTACATGAAACAATAATACTGTAATTGTGTAACAATGAATAGTTGTTCAAATGAAATAAGAAATGTTTGTTGTAACTTTCCTCCAGACAACGGCCTTAATAAAGTCTCATTATATGAATTTCTCAATGAATCGTTTTCTTAATTTGTATCTCATTAGTTGCTTGGCAAGCTCTTCACTACAGACAATTCTTTCGCAGGATCTATGCTTTCATTCTGGTAGTAAATAATATACGTTTCGTCATCTGGCAACAATTATTGTCTGTAATGTTTGCAACAATTATTATTATCATGCGAAAATACAATTTGAAATTTCATACTTTCATAAACTAATTCTTTAATGAATTATACTTTTAAACAGAATAAATTTTAAAATATATTCACTTCAGGTAATTATCAAAAAAATATTAAAAAATATGAAGAAATAGTATTATTAATTTAAATATCATGTGTGCATTTGCTGCTGAATGCTTTTTATTGCTAAATGTAAATATGTAAATATGTTACAACAGTTAATGTACTGTTATTTTATAAATCAATATTAGAAAACCTAGTTATGAAAAGTACACATATTCACAACAAGCATAAACAAGACGTTCTACATTGAAGATAATTAATAAATGATGTACAAATATTCTTTTTCAAGGTATTTTAATTATTGCGTGTTAAAAGACAAAAACAAAACACCTTAAATGCTTAAAACAGCCTAATAATTTATAATTCATGACAACAAAACCCTTTTGTTACAATCAGGCGTTTTTTCCCAATTTTGGGCAGATCCTTTCATTTTGTTGGTAGTTTCATTCGTATGCCCGCTACGAAAGCCACGTCTACCAACCGTGCTGTTCCGAGGAGCCGTTCCTCGCCCCCCGTCCCACAAACCAAGGCACCCGGGTACACCGTACGCCGCTTACAAGCCCGCCCTGAAGCTACATGACGTCACCGCAAACCAACGCCACCCCGCTCCGCCCGACACCCGACACCCCGCGCCACCACGTCGCATCCCATAACTTAAAGACCACCTCCAGCAGAACCGCAAGCCGCCAAAAAGCCGGCGACAATATCCCGAGACCTGCCTGGATCTCCGGCCCACAGCTCGCGGCCTTGTGAGCAACAACCAAGAAACAGAACCAGGCGCTGAGCGGACCCCCGGAACGCCCCCTCCCGCAAAGATAAAT
>BOPP01000133.1:1985749-2028437 GCA_017312745.1 Gryllus bimaculatus
GGATATCGCCTGACGCACTCCCTCCCCACCCCCACCTGCGGCCTGGCCGCCCGCCCGCGCTGACGCCGGCGCTTCCGCCTGGTCTTTTGCCACTGCTATCTGGAAATCGGCTTACGTTACATAAGGTACTGCTTTTATTTTCTTATTATTACTACACTTTCCTATTGTTGTTGACATTTAATTGTTTCATTTCCATTGCATTCCATTCCATATTTACAAATTGATCCGAGTTTTACTTTAATATTTTCCCTCAAGCAAAATTGTCAGACGTGAGAGTCACGAATACCAACGACTTTCAGTCCAAAACAAACAATTTTTGTAGATTTTTAAACAAATACGTGTTAAATATTATTGTAATTAATATTATTGAAACTACTGTTATAATAATAATAATTACTATTTATATTGCTTATGTTATTATATTTGCAGTACATTAATTTTTTTTTCTAATTCTAATTAATTGCCACTGGATCATATCCTTTGTTGTTCAAAATCTATAACTCAACCATCTGTCTAACTATTTAAAATTACCTGTCTTTAGCGGCCGCCAGGTTTTACCGAATTGCAGTTGAAATAAATTTATGTTATCTTAAACGGGGTAGTCGCCTTATTTTCCTTCACTCGTATTTGCAAACGCAATGCATTTGCACCTAGTATGAAAATGTTTCCTATTTCTAAGTTCACTTCGCCTACTCTCCTTCCCCAGCGTCAGCTCCCCCCTCCAATCCTCTCCGTGACGCCCCCCCCCCCTCCGAAATTCTGTGTTTCGGTTTTCGCATTCGCTCTCCGTATTTGGCCTCCTCGTTGGATTCATTTCGTGTTTTCGGGCACGTACACGGATATGCTCATTGATCCCGTAAGTGCAGTTCATGTTGTACATGGCCGGTCGCTGTGTTCTTCCTTCGCTGGATGATGAGACTTAGACGTCTGCTTGCGGGGTTTTCCCCATCCAGGAATCTCCCATCAACGGCGCGCCGCCGCAGCCTGGACCACCTCTGAGCTACCGACTGGTCTCCCGACATGTGTAGTAGCGTAATGCGTGAATGTGTGAGTGTAAGTAAGGGATCGCAATAGGACAAGGAAGAGAATGAAAAGAACACACGCTGTTCTTAGCCCGTTTGTTAAGGTACTGCTCCGGCATGCGTTTGATATTGATCGGAGAAACCACGCAAAACTACCGATCAGAGCAGCCGGCCACTGGAATTCCCCTCCAGAGAGAGGCTGTTTTCGACCTCGATGTCTAGATAGTCTCGAAAATTCTGCCACCGTCGGGACACGGTCTCTAGGGCCTTCCAGCTAGTGACACTGCAGTGACATCAGTTGATGCCGGTTTTCTTTCTTGAATGTCTTCTAGTTCCCTCTGGCACTTGTTGGCAGCCTGCTCATAATGTAGCATTCAGAAAATCTGTAACTTATAACCTTCTGCAAATACTAACTCTTTTTTCAAGTTTTTTTCAGGTTTTTCTCCCATCCTCATCGGTCTCCTGTGACCCTGATGACATACATCTCTGGTGACCTTTCACCTTTTCCCGGTACGTATTTCTGCTATGTAGGTTCTCCAAATTCCCTCTGCGAATAACCAGAAACGTGTTTTTCTGCGAATAACCAGCAACTTCCTTAAACAGTTTTCAGTTTCACATTTTTATTCCCTTCTGAGAATCTGTCTCGTCTTATTTTCTCTAATTTTTTCTCCCATTTTCAGCATGTCTTGTCAAAGTTTCAGTAACTCGCATTTTATTATAATATTCCTCGAATTTTAGGAAAGTTCTCGTTCTTTTTATATTTTATGTTTTCTGTCAACAAATAATGTATGTTTTTTTTTTCAAGTATATTTTCAGATTGAGATATTATTACCTTTGACAATAATTTTTCTTTGCTTTAGGCGTTTCCAAAGAATTTTGCCAGACTCTCCTTCCGCTGACTCCTAATCTACCGCAGATACAACCCATACAAGAGAACTATTTTTATTCGCTTTCTTTCTATCTATTTAAAATCGAAAACAGATAAACCGACAAAAGTGATTCAGGTCATCAACTACTGATATCACTGCAGTGCCTCTGACCTGGAGGTTCGAGTCGTGACGGTGGCAGGATTTTCGACATTACTTTGTCAGTTGAGTCAAGTTCTGCCGCTGTCTGGAGGAAAATTCTAGCGGCCGGCTGCTCTGATCGGTAGTCTTCCATGGTTTCCGAGCAATACCAGGCGAATGGCGGAGCAGAACCCTAAAGACAGGCCACGGACCGCGCGCAATCTTTTCTTCCTCTTTGTTGACCTTTTTTTACTCCTACTTTTCCCTCCTACCCCTTCCCTTTACCGCTCATTCCTCCTCCTACCTCCCGCGAAAAAATCCTGCGCTGCACTAAAGGGATTACTGACCTCAGCAGTTGAGGCACGAGGAATCACTAATCAACCAATCAATAGATAAAATATGAAAACTCTATGTGACCTATGAGGAACAATCTTTGCACATTTTCAAGGGCCTTGGAGACCCTCTACTTACTATGTTACTTATTGTAAACTGAAGAAAGGGGAAAACGTTCGTTTATTGGAAACTTTGACCAGCAAAATAAATATTACCTCCTGGGTAATAGAAACTACCTCTCTTAGCTTTGTGATTTGTAACATGAGCGTTTCGACTAAATTTTATTAAAAAAAAAGTAATAGCTTTCTTGTGATGAAATGCTCTCTTCGCTTCGACTCCCAACTATGTCTGGTGGCCTCGCCCCTCCATCCATCGACCCACCACCAGGGTCGCCGCCCCCTCCCCTCTAGCGTTCGCAATGACCGCTCCCACACAAGCGCCCCGGCTGAAAATTACTCGCCCCCGCCCTCGTAGTTAGGGCGCGCGCCACATCGCCCGCCGTTAAGTATATTGGTTTTGCTCAATGGGCGGCGGTGGTGGGGGCGGGGGCGGCAGGCTCGCGCTCAAATGGGTTTAATTTAAAATTCGGTCGTCTAATTCTGTAATTATAGATTGTCCCGAATACGCCCTACAATAAATGTTTATAATTTTCTTTAATTTCCTTTGGGTTAGTTCTCACACATGGCGAGGTTTCAGAAATTCGGAGATTCTTATGGAAGATAAAGGCAACAAATGTTTTTACTCTGTTATGGAGTTTTTTGTGCGTCGAGAGGATGCCTACAGTAATTTTCCTTTCGCTTTCGCTGGGGTTGACGTTAATACAAATTTTCATTGGAGGATTAAAACTAATAAAAAAGTCTTATTTGAGTTGTTCTAAAAAGTAAGAATATTTCGGTATAGAATGCTCTTATGACTAGCAACTCGCAATTTATAAGGCTGGAGCGCAGGTAAAGAAAATCAGAAATTAATAGACGTATTCAACTTTTTTGAATAGTATTTCCATATTGATCACTATTTATTTTATGAGCAGTTATAGCATAAAATTGTACAATATGTATAACATAAAATAGTATAACATGTTTTGTCGTTTTAAGTTTAATATTTTTTAATCATATGTATATCATGAAATCCTATTTGGTTGCGGATGTAAGTTAATGAAAATTACATGGAACATCAAATAACATGCTATTTATGAAGAATAGTGTAATCAAGTATTGATCAACTGCAGAATGCGAAAGTTAAATATTTGATGTGTTAATTTTACTAATTAAAATGATCCATACTAAATCGGTATTTGAATACATTCTCTGATATTGCAGCATGCTATTTGCTTTGAACTTGTGCTGGGTAATACCAGGAATATACTTTTAGAATTGTTACTGTGTGATTTCGTTTATCACAGAAAATTATAAAAATCACAAAGAAATAAATATTTTATGAAATATATTTTTCTACCTGTGTAAAAATCGTGAAATTTTAAAATCATTGTTCTATGGTTTGGTGAAAAGATATCTCTACTAGAATGCAATTCCGAATATTTCTGACATCTGCTACGAAATAGGGTATCCTTCCAAAATGGAATTGAATGTTTATAAATGCCTCAATTGGTAAATTAAGGCATAAAAATGACATTATAGTTATCATATCCGAATTCAAAGATCATATTATGATGTATGTGATATTATGAGTGTCTGTGTGCGTTGTGCGTGTAACGTTTATTGGGAGTTGAAAGCGGACCTCTTGATTTCCTTTCACCAAAATCTTTGAAACTCTACATTTGTTGTTTTAGATCTGCTTCTTGCACGCTTGAGGAATACTTCAGTACACACTTGTGTGCCTATTATGCCTTATCTCGATTAAAAACCGTCATCTTTCATTAGCGTATTTTATATAGAGGGAATGTTTTGATATGAACATTTAATGAAGCTAAGTGCTTGATTATATTGCGCTAGTATTCGACATTGAACAAGATTTACTTAGAGATTCCCATAATATGAACTTCACCGAGTGTTTCATTGCATGAACAGAACACGAGACAAGTTGCAGTGTCATCACATACTAATTGTTTCAACATAGTAGTATCACAGTATATATACGCATACTATGGTAGAACCTCGACGACATTTCCATCACAGGAGATATCATTTTTTCAATCATAGAAGGTATTATTAATTTTTCCCAATTTGTCTTCCAGCTTGTCTTTATTGTAATAGATCTTCCGAAATATTTATAACTACGAAAATATACACCGTGTATCTTTCAAAATCTCTAGAATATTGTTATTCAATTAAGAACATCAGCAAACAGAAATGGCAGGTAGCATTATATGATAAAAATTGATTTATTGAGCAAAATATCAACACCAAAGATCAACACTCTTTGGACAAGCCCAGTGGCGTAACATTTGGGCCTGCAAGGCCTGCGATGCGGGCGGGCCAGGTCAAAGAGGGCTTGTTTTGGGGCTGAAGGTTTTGCGGTTGTAAGAAATATTAATTTCCTGATACTTTCTCTGATACTTTGCGATAGTTGATGCAATAAAATATTAAAAACTACGTCTTCCAGAACTAACTCCAGAAAAACGATGTTTTTGCGCTTCGTTAACGTGTGCAAACCATTTTGTAAGTTAATAAAGGTAAGCAATTCATTTTGGATTTGTAAATGTCATAATTTCATAAAATTAAATAATAAAGACAGATTTTAACGATTGGCTGTAAATCATAGACTAATGAACACTTTTATGGATAATTGTTAAAGCATATTTTTATTATTTAAGGTACTAACAATACTTTGTTCGCTTTGCACTTTTATAAAGGGGCCCCGTATATAAGTTTTACGTAGGGACCCGCACTAATTTTGTTACGCTACTGAAATGTCATCTACTTTACTAACAGCGACCATGTTAGTAACGGTCCCATTACTGTGTGATGTGTGTAATTTGCAATGGTTATAAAGCAGATTGATATACTGTTAAGATACTTTCCGTTGTTGCTAAGAACTTAACATGCTATTACTCTTTAATTACTATTTTTAAAATGAGATTAAATGGTCTGAAACCGAACGAAAGGGATATTATAACACCTTCTATCTACATTTCTTTCATATATTCGTATCCCATCACCTCACTCAATAACGCTGGGACTTCCTAACATTTTCATGAAACCATTTTTACCCACAGACACAAATGTGTTGGTGTTTATCAGTAGAATATGATAGTGAATTATAAAGGTCTATAGTAAATTCATCCAGCAGCTCTATGTTGAAGTGAAAACGATTGCGATAAAAAGTATTACTTTTTAAAGACATTCGAATTACCAACAAATTTGCCTGGAATGGAAAGATGTAACGAATCAAATTACACCACCTCAAAATAAATTTGTACAATCATCTTGATGGCGGCGGCGATGGTGTAACGGTTAGCGTACCCAAGTTGGCGGGTTCAATCCCGATCGAAGCCGTGGATTTTTAAGGGCGAAAAAATCCTTCGTACGCCTTCCTTCGGAGGGGAAGTAAAGTCGGCTGTCCCATGTTCGTAGATTTACTTGCATGTAAAAAATCCTCAAGCTTAAATGACGCCTCTGAGCTAAATTCAAATCGCCTGTTTCTCGCCCAAGAAATACCTCCTTTCTCTTCTAGTAAATGAAAGGAGAGTAGCGAAATTTACGTGGTCAGACGGAAGAGCGGGCCTGATGGCCCGAGTCTCGCCACGTAAAATAAGACAAATTCAATTCAATTCAATCTTTATATTAGCATGCTATTTTGCTGTCCGTTCCAGAACTATTTCTGTTTCGCACATTCTGTTTTCATGTTTTTCGAGAAGCTAATGAATTTCAAGGAACGATGGCATCTACAATGTTCCTTCGCTCGTACTCAATCTGATCTGCGTGCGGTCGTCCGCCAGGTGATTAAGATTAATGCCGCGGGGGGGGGGGGTTATACGCGTGCGGTGCACGTGCGTTGGCAGCGCGTTGCGTGCAGCGTGGTGCGGGCTGCGAAGCGTGAATCGAGCGGCGCACTTCCGACGCCCCGCCTGCTAGTATTGTAATTTCCGTGCAGAACATTCGTCTTACTAACCAGTAGTCCGAAGAAATATAAAGGATTATTTTCAATTCTAATCCGCAAATCATCTCACGTAAGATGATTGAATTGAATTATGTTCCACTTGAAAAACATTACATCTTGAAATATTTTCAGCCGTTATCGTTGAACCATCTATCGGTTAATGGTTGTTTTTAGGCTATGTCGGGCTACTTCATTGTTTAGTCAAATAACTAATTTGTTTAAGCACTCGGGTATTTCAACGAAAATACACCATAAAAAAGGCATTTTTTGGACTTCTTATTTTCCGAAAAATAATCCTTCTAGGCGTAGGTGGATAAACAAATTTTAGAGCTATCCGCGTCTGTTAAAGTGTGAATTTACGAAAAAAACTTCAGTTTCGTCATAAAGATTATTAGAATACAAGCGTCCTCATACTCTTTGACCTCATATTCACAGTGCAGTATGTCATCTCTCACCGGATCAATCGCCAAATTTAAACAATAATTTAAGTTCATTGTAATTTTTAGAAAGTGACTAAACTTAGTAAGATGTTTGTATCTAACATCGTATCTTGTAAGAAACTTCGATCGATATTGAAAATCACTCTGAGGACCTCGATTGATATTTATCTAATAGTTTATCGTAGTTACATGCTTTTTGTTTTAGCTACTTTTCCCCCTAGGTTTTCTTTTACCCAGCCGACTGCCAGTTTCCCTTTTCACCGGATGGGACGCACATTTGACCATACACTAGACACCAACACACCTGCAGGATCCTCTGATCTGGGGTCAGCAGAACGCGAGGCTCTCTGTGACAATACATGCATGAGAGACAAGGAAGAAACAACCACGCCCAAGGCGGGACTCGAACCCGCGACCCTTGAGACCGAAGCGCTGAGTCGGTACACGTTCTTAGCCACCTCGGTCTGGCAGGTCGGCCTTTTCCTTACTTATGTCGTAAATATTATAGATGCAGTCCGTTGAAAACGCTAATACCAAATTGCAAGACGGACGGACAAGAGCGAAACAAACTATAAGACATAGAGCACGTCGTCTTGTGAATATAGCCAAATCCGCAGCATCCATTCCGAACACGATCGACTCATTGCTTCTTCACCTATTGAATTCAAAAAAATGAACGTGAAAAAAAAAGAGTGTCCGTGGCGTGCGTGCGTCCAGTGTGCGTGCCGCAACGGTGCCCGTCGATTCGCGCGCGTCGACGCACGGCGGCCACCACATTCCCCTCCCCCCTCCCCCCTCCCCACCACCTCCGCCGCCTATAGCTGAAAACGTCGGCGAGGCTCGTCCGGTAAAAAACGTAATAAAGTTTGGAGCGACTTCTGAAAAAACCGTCGTCGCGTAAATATCGCGGCTGGAAAATTCCATTTCGAAGCGCTGCGATTCGCGCGCGCGCGCGAGCGCCGCGCGGGGAGGAGTGGGGGAGGGGAGGGGAGGGCAGGGGAGGGGAGGTGTCGCCCGTCAAGGGCGTCGACGGATGAAATTTTGCGCTCGCAAGCGCCCGTGCCGCGGTGTCAGGCAAAAAGCAGAGACGCGGGTGTTCGGGGGGTGGGGAAGTGTTTGAGGTGGAGGGTTGGAAAGGGATTGGAGGAAAGGGATATGAGGGCGGTGACGAAGGATGCGGGGTGGGAGGAGGTGTATTGATGTGTGTGTGGGAACAGTTTGGTGAGGTAAGGAGAGGAGAATAAAGTGATCGGTGAGGGAGGGGCGGGCGTGGAGTGGGGATTATGGAATGGGGTGAGGGTGTCGTGAGAGTCGTTAGGTGAGGCGGGCGTGGAGACAGGGGATATGGAGGAGTGGGAATTCATTAGATGATCGAGTGGTTGTTGATTGAGCGGTGGCCGGCAGGAGCGATTGCGGGAGACGAGCAGGGTCCATGCAAACTATGAGCGGAGTAAGAGAAAGGAGTACTCTCATAGGCCAACGGAGAGTGGCTGCAGCGTGCTCGTGTGTAAACAGGTGTGTCCAACAGAGCAGGATAGCGAGACAATGGGAAGGTATAGAGGTAATATGTGCGAAAGTGGACGTCCGAAAGTGGGGGTGCGAGATTGAGTACGCGAGAGTGAACATGCGAGAGTGTTCGTACGAGTTTGGGAATTTCGAGTTTGGAAACGCGAGAGTGAGCGTGCAAGAGTGGGCCCATGAGAGTGGGCGTGCGAGAGTGGGCATGCGAGAGTGTTCGTACGAGTTTGGGAATTTCGAGTTGGGAAACGCGAGAGGAGTGTGTGAGAATGAGTGGGCCTATGAGAGTGGGCGTGCGAGATTGGGCAGGCGAGAGTGGGCGTCCGAGATTCTGTGTGCGAGAGTGGGCATGCGAGAGTGGGCATGGGAGAGTCGGCATGCCAGAGTGGGCATGCCAGAGTGGGCATGCTAGAGTGGGCATGCGAGAGTGGGCATGGGAGAGTCGGCATGCCAGAGAGGGCATGCCAGAGTGGGTACGCGAGAGTGGGCATGCGAGAGTGGGCATGCGAGAGTGGGCATGCGAGAGTGGGCATGCGAGAGTGGGCGTGTGAGAGTGGGTAAGCGACAATGGAAGGTAAGAGTGACCGTGCGAGGGCGAGCGGGCGGGAGCTTATGTGGCGGAGGCGCGGAGGGTGTGGGCGGGGCGGGCGCGGCGGGCGCGGCGGGGGGGCGGCGCCGGCGGGCACTCGCGAATTGAGCTTTTCGAGTGCAGCGGCCAGAGGCGCCATTGAAGCATGTGCTTACTCGGAGGGTTCCGTGTCACCCTCTCTTGATTAATTCCTCCAACGCGATTCCAGGTGGCTGATCCGCGAGGGAGTCGGGAGTCGCCGGAGCGGGCGGACCGAATTTGCGTGGATTTGAGGCTGGCGACGGGTTTTTGACAGCGCGGTCGTTTGGCGCAGTCGTTTTTCGGTGCTGTTGAATACGTTTCCACGGCAGATGCTTTGCCTGTGGCCAACTAAAGCTGACTCGTTTCAGAAATGTGTTTGGTGGAAGTCGCTTGTACGTTGTATTTTACGAGATAGTATTTACGTTGTTGAAACTTTAGAAATTGAAGGAAGTGAATATTTTGTAGTTAATTTTAAAGTTTTAGTCACTTTTTCCTACAATGATTTGTGTATTATTCCAATTTATGGCGAAACATATTTCAGAATTTGACGATATGCGGAATCTAATACATAAAAGGGTTTTTGACTTCATATTTGAATCTTAACTGTGACTTTATTATTTAACTAGCAACCTGACTAGATCATATAGCTCATGAGGGCTGTTGATTTTCTTTTACAAATAATCGTTTTGGTTCTAGCGACAACAACATTGTTTTTGATCTTACAACCTCATTGTTTTTTAACTTTTCAACAAGCCCCAATTCGGCACATGTCATTTTCTTTCAGAAACGAACTTTTGTGAAATACCAAAGCATATTGAAAAAATTCTTACATGGACAAATATTCTCAGAGTAAATCGTTCTGAAATGCTAGAAAGTTGGAAGGGCACATCCACAGTGTTCTCGTAATATTTTCGTAAAAATATATTGAACCAAGGAAAATGATGTGACAAATGAATGGTGTAATATATGTGTACTGTGATTACGTGCTTAAAATATTTTTTCTTAAATTAATTGTATGTCAATGTACCAAGAAATGCGTGGTAACTGAGTGCATTTATAAATGGTCAGGGACTTCTATTCCTTGTTAAATGCATAATTCTGCTTTAGAGATCATTCTTTTCCACCACCCTCCATTTTAATTCTCTACAAACTTCAGGCTTTTACGGATTTCGTAATGTATATGTTTTGAAACAATTATCCATATTGCGTTGCTTCAGTTTATTTCGTCTTATAATTAATAAATTATATTGTAATTGGAGGTTAATTTTTGTTACTTACCCGACAATATTTGAAACTGAATTTCAAGACTTTTCCAACCTCCGACAGACCGTAACAAAAAAACACAAGGCTGAAGAAGAACATGAATGTATGACCAAAATGTGTATCGGTTACTTTTCTACATTATTGACTTCAAGATTCAGGCATTTGCTTATTTGTGTACAATATTTTCGATTTGTTCTGTGTGAAACATTGCCTCTCACTGATGTGAGATGGGCCTGAAATTTACTTCGTATCTCCTCATTGGTCTGGAAGCTTAAGCCTCCAAGCCAATTCTTCATTTCGAGGAAGAGATGCAGCGCCGCTAGCCACACAGACGGGTTATAAGCCTAATGATAGAGAA
The DNA here is from genome assembly GCA_017312745.1 of Gryllus bimaculatus. Lineage (NCBI taxonomy): Eukaryota > Metazoa > Arthropoda > Insecta > Orthoptera > Gryllidae > Gryllus > Gryllus bimaculatus. The sequence goes on from BOPP01000133.1 coordinate 1,996,360, forward strand.
CAAACTATCTGCCCCAGATGTTGCTTGGCTACAGCAACCCTGTGAGGATTGTTGTTTCGTGAATGAGGGTATCTCCATTCCTCATTTGTTCGAAAGCTTACACCACACTCGTGGCTAGGCGGAAGAGAAGGCCTAATGACCTGAGCCCCGCCACTTACAAAGACATTATTTTTGCTTGCGAATAGGCCGACTTGGACCACGCGTGCATGCACCCTGCTGTTACCGAGGCTCAGTGGGCCTACTGGTCGGCTAAAGACAGTTTTAATATTATTTATTATTTTACACTCGGCTCATTCTTTTATGGATTTCTGCTGCACTATTCCCCTATTCTTGAAGAAAGCGAATAGCACTACACAGCTCGCTGTTGGTGGGGGCGTCAAATTGGCGTCAGTATACTTCAAGTGGAGAATAATAATAATAATAATAATAATAATAATAATAATAATAATAATAATAATAATAATAAGAAAGAAGAAGAAGAAGAAGAGAAGAGAAGAAGAAGAGAAGAAGAAGGAAAGAGATGAAGAAAGAAGAATTAACGCCACTAATATTGGTAGAAAATATCCACCTCGACACGTTGACTTTCGTCGCTTCCATTTTTTCTTTTTTATAATTTATTGTCTTTACCTGTTCAACATACCATGTTTTTAGGGTTAAGTGAATACAATGCAACATAACTTTTGGTTTATTTCCTAATGTGGTGCCCTCGACGATGCGATAAATGTTTTTTAGTTGTTATTATTTTTTTATTAATAAATTTAAATGTATACGAGTATAATTAAGAGTACGAGAATGATCGTTGATTATATTATTCGATGAAGGTTATATTATTTGAGGCTATTTTCTGGTATTTTATGGTGGTCTGAGGGCTTCTGTCTGTAGAGAAAGCGTTGAGTTGGATGCGTAAGTTCGGCTTCTTGCTGTGCGTCCAAGTGAAAATGGGGTTGCTGGGAGATGAGGGAGTGATGTGAAAAAGTCTTCGGACATTTTTGTAATAATGTTCTTTTATGTGTCGGAATTTGCAGTTCTGGTGGCATGTTGCTTGTTCGAAAATAAACCATGGCGCTTTAATTATGTTCTTAGGCGTTTTATTTTGTATAGTTTGCACAGATATTATATTATGATTTGCTGCATTTCCCATAATTGGCCATGCATAAGTCTAGTGATCGAATTATAGAACTTGTAAATTATCATCACGTCTTCTACTTTTAAGGGAGGATATTTTTGTTAATAGTTGCGTAAAAGTTGGGAAGTTCTTGCTTGTGTTTTATGTTCGTGTTGTGTAAATGTGGTTTTTCAGCTATTTAGTAATCAAGTTTGCATTCCTAGATATTTGGCTGCTGTATTAGTTGCAGCCCGAGAATATTTTCGTTGTTCAAAATTAACTGCGGAGGGGGGGGATGTCTTAGGGTGAAAATTTTCGCCTTGTTTTTATCTGGATTTATTTTAATTCTCTCAATTTTTTGCATTTTTGAATATTCTAAGGTCGTCTCGTAAGTTACTTCCTAGCTTCATAATGTCCCCATGCTTGCGAAAAAGTGCAGTGGGTCGTCCGCGTAAATGTGCTATTTGCAGATTATTAAGTGTGAATAATCGGATATATATAAATTGAATAATACCGGTGATAATGGGGACCCTTGGGGCAGCCCTGCTGATATCTGGCGTAAGAATGATATGGCATCATTAATTTTGACTTGGAACTTTCTTTGATTTAGACAACTTTTAATAATTTGGAATAAGGTTTCAAACCGACTTCGTTTTGAACACGGTCGTGAATGGAAATTTCCAATATCTGACGTAGGGATCGCATTTGGAAACCTCGAGCTTTTTGAGATCAGAATTGAGGAGCACCCACGTCTCAGATCCATAGAGGAGTATTGATGAATGATTGTACGAAAGGTAGGAAGGAATGGTAGTGAACAATACGAGTTCGGAGCTGGTTTTCTCGGAGTTGTTCTTTTACCGCTATCATCAATCAAACCTTACTATCGTTTTCACTAAAGGGCGCATTTTGATGACCTAAAACATTGCCAAAAATGATCAATAAAATGCTGTTAAAATGCTTTAAATATGCTCTAAAAACAAACACAAATTAAGTAAAAAATGATTAAAACCACTTTAGATGAAGAACTCAAGCTATTGGACTCAAGCTATGTTACTGATGTAAGTGAGGCTTCTTTCTTTCGATCAAGTGAACTCGGTTTGCAAACTTTGGGAGTAAACTGTTCTTTAAAAGAAAATCTCTGCCTGTATTTATAGAGAAATCGGACGAACTCATACCGGTGCAGATAGGCTTATTCACAGTAATCTTAGATTACATATGTCCAAGTCAAGGTAAAAACCAAACACACGAGCCCTCGCACTACCAACTCAGAGAAAACCAAAATGGTAATTTCGTGGGGCACCTGTTCCTTACCATTCCAGGGATAACAACTTTCTTTCTTAACAGAAAGAATAGAGAAATGGATAGGGAAAGGATGGCGAATAACACGCGAGAGTTCTCGTATGGGTACGGCAGTAAAATGAATTTCTATAGTAAACGACATTGTTCTCAAGTGAAAAGAAACAAAAATGACATTTCATTAAAATCTGCCCCATAGTTATCATCTGTATATAATATCTCCAATAATTTCATTATCTCATTTTCGAAGTAAACTCTAAATGTTCAAAGCGACTATTTTATTATTAACTAGGCTGACCGGGTGACGCCGCGTCCATGGCGAAGGTGCCGACGTTTCGGTCGCCATTCTGCGACCGTAGTGCCACGGGCGTTACGCCCTGAGGAAGGTTGCGGAATGGCGACCGAAACGTCGGCACCTTCGCCATGGACGCGGCGTCACCCAGACAGCCAAGTAAATACTGACTCCGGCCGCGGAAGCCTACGCTCTGACTATTTTATTTCAAATATACAACTATAAAATATTACAAGAATGAGTATTTAAAATTATATAAAAAATAAGAATTTGTATTCGAACACTTGTAAATTAGTATTTCTTATCATCGGCGGTGATATTTTAAACGACTGAACAATGTGGAAAACTCTCGACAGAATTGGGGCAAAGTAGTAGTCATTGGCTCAGTTCTGCTGTAATCTACCTTGACGCAAAGCGAAGCACGTTCGAGTATGGATCGGGCCATGTAATATGACGCGTTGCCATGACACGGAGAGATTGCATTTTCTCCTCTTTGCGAGCCATTCGTCGTGCCGGTACCGGCCCGGGAGCTGTCAGCAAGCCCACGAAAATTAATTAGCGATCCACTGATGAAGAATTGTTGACGGTTTGCCAAGTGCTGGAGACTAACGATCTTAATATTGCCTGTCAACTTGCCGTTAACAGCTTCAGCGGCTGTTGGATGTTTTTACAGCGTGTTCGCTCATTTAGAGCCTCTAAAATGAATTTTAAACAAGAATACCCCTTGAGATGATGTAAAAGTGCACTCTAGTGCCAAATTTGCCAGGGCTTTGATGATTGAGAAAGAATTAAAGTGAATCTTGATATGGATGTAAAGGAATTTTCTGTCAACGTTTCTGGACTAGGTATCTTGCGTTCCGTAATGCATCATATATTTAAGTAATACCGGTTTTACGAAATATGACTAAACATAAATTAAAAAGCTATACATTTCTCCCAACAGTTCTTTTTTTATTTCAGTATGACATATTTTGTTTTATTAGTCTAAAAATTAAAATGACTATCAAATTACGGTACGTCAGTATTGAAACAGTTCAATTGAAGAAACTATCAATGGCTTCTTCAAAAAGATTTATTTAGTACCTCTTCCTCCAAGTAATAGCGTTTCCCTGTAAGCCTATTCATTAATATGAATCAATCATTCAATGCCGAGAAGTTGATATTTTTGTTCATAAATTCCAAAGTCAAAATGCAATAATGTTTTGAAAAAAACTATATTTATTGCCCTTATGCAATTACAATAGTTGTTATTCCAATGGAAAATGTTCCGTTTTATTGTGAAAAACAGCAAAGAGGTAAAATTATATAAAATGACATGCTTGCGTAAAAATGACATGATTTATTGCATCTTAATTGAATGTCCTGTTTCTACTGTACTATGGAATAATCTCTGACCCCATAATTTGAATAAGACTTTCTAAAACCGATATTAATGGGTCTGTAGACCCGCAAACGTAATGCCAAAGAAGTACCAAGTATGGAGAAGTTAACTGTGTAATATACCCATGAAGACCTTTTTTCTCGTATTGCCAGTCGAAGTTTCCTTAAAAGGTTCTAGTGACGAATTCATAAGTGATGAGGAAATCACATCAATAACTCCTTCACAAAATATATCGGAATCTTCTGACTGATTGCTTCTTCAGGACATTATTGTTGATGATACATTGTCAGACAATTACGATTTATTTTTCATGCATCATTTTCAAGAAGAATCAGTATGTCTCGTTATCCGTAGCTTGATACTCAATATCAAACTTCAACTTTGTATTCAACTCCAGGAGATTGAGATCGCGTATTTAAATGCAACACTTCCTTTCAAACAACCGGTTACAGTTTTTAGAAGATTGTATCTTGCGGTAGAAAGTATACAGCGAGTCAAGGGTATCGGATCAAAGAATTCGCAAGTGTCTTCATTATTATTCATGTTTTATAGTTGTATTTTGCATTCATCTCCATTTGTTTAGCTTTGGTTTATCTTTTCTCGTTTATCAAATGTTGTAAAAATATTTTTCTTACTAAGCCGGCTATGAATACGTTTACCAATGCTTTATTTTGATGAAATAACCTGCTGTGATATTCAAAACGTTTGTAGTGAAAATGTAAAATGAATATTAGAATATTTCCAGGAGTTAACGTTCATAACTCTATCTAAAACTTGAGGTGCAACAATAACAAAATTCATCTATCTTGTATTACTTGTCACGGCCGTGAAAAATAATCATTCAACCCACGAAAAATATTTGCCCGAACTGAGACTCGAATATAGGCGCATTGGTTACACAATCACCGTACCTAACCACTCACTACTACGTTGTTTGCGTAAGAACAACGAACCTAGATGAATAAAAAATAAATTGAAAGTTTTGGAAATTTTGAATTTTTAGAGGCGTTATTGAAAATAAGACCTGATCTAGTTCGTAAATATTTCTTAAACAGTGTTATATTGTGTGAATAAAAATAAAAATAAAAAACAAAAACAAAATTTGGAGCAAATTTTAAGAAAGCTTGTTTACGTTTTTTTTCCTTCAATTTTTTAATATTTCAGTAAAAATAATCACAAAACTACTCATTGTTCCCCTCATTGTTTATGACATGATTTAAATGTCTAATTTTGAAGAACAGATTTCAATTATCTCCAATTTCAATGATGTAGTTGGAAAAGAAAGTGGACATTTTTTTAAACTTTTGAAATTTTCAAACATTTTTTCAGTTTCAATAATCCATGAGGAGAGCTAAGTATCGGATGTAAAATAAAATGTACTTGTGGTAAGATTTGACGGGATAAGTAAGTAAACTAGTGTTGCTAAACAGCGCACACTTTCTCGCATTATTTCTTACTTTTGTAATTTTCGAAAATTCACAGTTCAACGGAAATGGAACCTTCGCCAATCATTTAAGCAACCTATTACATATTCGTGAGAAAATGTATAAAGAAAATTGGAGCGAGTTTTGAGAAAATGTTTTTTTATAACACAAAGAATCTCAGTCTTCAATACGTAATTTTGTAATGTTAACTTTTTGCAGTATTCGAAAATATAGTGTTCGCCTGTAATATAACTATCGCCCTATTTTTTTCCATCGTTTGAGACATACGAGTAAAAAAATAAAGAGAAAAGTTAAAATCGTTTTTGAGAAATTAATTGTTTAAAAAATGCCTGTATTTCACACAAAAGTACGCGAAAAATACTCGTATTTTCAAAAAATTATACATGAACATATTTTAAAATCTTTCTTTTGAAAATTGATTTTATTAAAAAAGTAATATCTACCTTCAATATTCTTGTTGTAGGAAGACACCGATAATAAATTGGACATTTGCCATGATCTAAAAAATAGGGTTTTGAGAATGAAAATGAGACCTGCTTCATTCTTTTTAATGACCTATCCTTTAATGACACTATCCGATTATAAAGTTTCATTAAAAAAATTGACGCAATTTGTTTTAACTATTTAATTTTGAAATATTATTGTGGCTTCTTTAAAGTACCTTTAAAAAATCTAAATTTCCGTTTTAAACTCAGAGGGCCTATAGTTCATTTAAACCGTTGGAGGAATATCAATTTTGGAGAAAATCTTCTGAAAGGTTTAGTTGCTAGCGTTGGCCACACACAGACGGTCGTTTTGTCGTCAATCCATTTTTAGGTATCAAAGACACACAAAACATGGATTCTGACTTCACAACGAGATAGAGGAAGAAATTTACAATGTTTACAAACTTGTCCACTTTTTCGTTACCAGAGTTAATCAGAAAGAGCCGCCTCACAACATCCAAAGGGTCCCCATACGATAACTTCCTAAGAAATTACATTTGGTGTTTTGAAAATTTAGTTGCCATGACTATCTAACCTCACTCAAACTGCGAAACCGAATTGCGCTATGCCAGAACTACTGAATTACATTGTCAGATTTCTCTTTAATGTAAAGACATAGCGATTAATGGTTTGTAATTTTTTTATTGCTTACAAGGATGTTCGAAAGTATTTTTTGGTAGCATAACCTTCTCCATACGACACAATATGCAAAAAAAATCCTCAAATTTATCTTGTTACAATTTTTCAAACGTTACTAGACACTCTCGGGGATGAAGGAAATTGTTATAGATTATATTATCTTCTTTACTCTCATCATCTTGATTATTATTAAAGTAAATAAATGGAAACCTTTATACCGTATACAAAACATCGAGTGCAGATTCATGAGAATTAACAATGCTATTGTTGTAGCCGGAAAAAATGTGAACCGGTATAGTTAACGAGCATGAATGGTCATTAAAAACATCCTCGTAATTTACAACTTGCTTCCGCGAAGCAAGCATGAGAGCTTGATGCACGTGAAAAAAACACAACAAAAACAACAATAAAAGAAACAAAAAAAGATAGATTCGGCAACGAACTTTTCACAAGCATTAATCTGGCCAACTTTTTCACCCCTCATTGCATCACCTATAGGCCAGCAAAGACGCAGCCGTCATCTTACAAACATACTTGCGAGCCCCTGGGTTTTGGGGTCACGAAAACGCAAGGTCATCTGCGGCCCAAAACACGGGGAAGAGAAGGGGCGAGCATTCCTGGCCTGGGGCGGGATTCGCACAGTAGCTGGTGATGGTGTCGGAGAACAAGATCTGTGCGCCAAGGGTCGAAATTGGTTTTTAAGATTTTCTTGGGATAAGCCAGTATGGGCTACGTTTATTTCAACTTTCTGCCTCTTTCTTCTTCTTTTTGCTTCCGCATCTCTTTCATTCTGGCCCAATGTTTCTCTTTGCTGTCCTCAGCCCAATGGCCCCTGTCTTGTTTTTAAGGTATTATTATAATTTTGTAAGTACACGAGATATTCTGAAGGACAAAATACTTTTGTCTTTGGTCACCTGCTTCCCAAAGGGAAATCATAAAGCTTTCTTCTTAGAAAAAAAGGTTATGAATTATCAAAGATGTCAGTTCAATGTTTGTAAAGCGTAATTTATTCAAAAAAGTACACATTATTAATATTATCATTATTGTTATTATTATGTTTAGACACTGAAGTTTTTTTTGTGTGGATTAAATTTGAGCTTTCTTCTCAACCAAATTTCTTAAATGTTTTTAATTAAAAGTGTAAATTAAAAGTTCAAATCGGTCGTTGCTCATATCTTGTTTTGCAGTAAATACACTAAATTCGAATACATAATTGTCTGACGTATGTATATTTTTTGGAAACATTTTCATTGACAGTAATTTTGTGTAGTGCATGAGGTTTTTGAGATATTGAATTGAATTTGCCTTATTTTACGTGGCGAGACTCGGGCCATCAGGCCCGCTCTTCCGTCTGACCACACAAATTTCGCTACGCTCCTTTCACCAACTAGGAGAGAAAGGAGGTATTTCTTGGGCGAGAAACAGGCGACTTGAATGTAGCTCAGAGGCGTCATTTAGGCCTGAGGATCTTTTACATGCAAGTAAATCTACTAACATGGGACAGCCGGCTGGTTCCCCTCCGAAGGAAGGCGTACGATCGGGTTTGAACCCGCCAACTTGGGTACAACAGTCCAGTACGCTAACCGTTACACCATCGCCGCCGCAGATAAGATGGATATCGAACTAAATGTATACATTTTAGTAAATATAAAATATTTCATATTAATAAGTGACATTTGATAAATTCTGAGAAACTATTTAATTCAATATCACTGTAAAGTTGTGGTGCTTTGCGCCATCATCGCCAAGAAATATAGTTTAATTTCACGTTTTTCTTAGCATTTATGAAATGTCACATATACCTTTCTGGTTTTCATCCATTCATATTAGGGTTTTTCGATTTTCTGTTTCATGCCTATTCTGTATTTTTCAGTTGCAATGTTTCTACAGCTCTTCATTTTGGGTGATGTAATCGCAGGGTATCAGCTAGTGTAATTTAATTATTTAATGATTAAGTAAATCTCTCTCATTCTTAATTATTTAAAAATTAAATTATTTTCAATTACAATTAGTATTTAAATGTAAATAAATATAACAAATGAATTTTATTTACTTCTCCAACCTCACTTAACGTGTACTTTAACAGCTAGCTTCATTGTGTCGCTTGCAGGAAGGTGTCAGCAGCGAGATTGCTGTGGGAAGTCTCCAGGCGGCACCTCCCTTGAAATCACTGTCCTACGACTTGAAGGTTTACACCAAGGAATAGCTAAAATCATGCAGATAGCAGCACCTTTTCCCTTGCTGCATAACGTTGACGTATCTGGAATACATTGTGAAACTCTTCTACTCAGTGTCACTTAGTAGAAGGTCAAATTGCAAGGCAAAGGCACGCATGTACCAAAATGGCTGATATAAGCGATAAACAATAAACAGAATGAACAAACAGATGATAAAATAATGACGTTTGTGAAGTGTGGAGTACAAGAGATGTGCTAATGGATCGATAAAGAAGAAAACAACACTGAGTAATAAAAGGAAACGAAAGATTACACGTTGAAAATCGGAAACAAGGAAGAATATTTCACATAAATAAATGAACTCTCTGAAAGTTTAAAAATAATGGTGACAGTGCTTATCCTGATTCTCGAAGACATTATTTAATAATCGCAATTGCATAAATATTTTGTAATGCTCCGGAAAACAAGGAGGCAAAGCCAAATCTTTCTGAAACGATTCCGTTTCGTTCCCTTTCGGAAGGAAAATTCTTTCCGGTTCGTTTCGGTTTGAAACATAAATGTTATTTTCTATTTATTTGCATCACGAAACGAAAAATATGTCTCCTTTCATTTATTTGCTTTTCCAAACTGAAACGAAACAGTTATTCGGTATTTCGTTGCGTTTCACAACGCAACGAAAAACCGTTGATGGAGTTTTATTTCGTATCGTTTCGGTCAATATCCTTGCGTGGACAGCGTTTAACATGGGAAGCATCCGCGAGCTGCGAGGTATGACGCAACCCACTGAAAACCAGCCTACACGATCCTTCTTCCACCACAATTAATAAACCCACAACGCCTGCCTCCGCTCCTCTCATCGTCCTTTCGGCGGCGGCGGCGGTTTCGCCGCCACTCCCCCGCAGCAGCCAGGCGAGCGGCGGTGGGTGACGGGCGGCTACCGCAAGCAGGGGGGGGGCGGCGTGGATCCGTCAAGAAGGTCGGGGGGCGCGGAGGGGGGGCGTCGGGGCGGCCGCGCGGTGGCCGCGGCCGTGCGGCGGCGCTCGGCGCCGGCGCGCGGCGGCGGCGGCGGCGGCGGCGGCGGCGGGCGGTGCGCCGCGCAATGCCAGCCGCCCCCTCGGCCTCTCCTTCTGCCCGCGGCGTGCTGTCCGCCGGGCGGAAGCGGCGCGCGGCTGGGCCACCGCGGGCAGCGCAGTCCGCGCGGCGGCAGCGGCCCTGCGCGGATCCCTCGTTTTCGGCTCGGCCGACCGCGGCGCGCCGATCGCGCAGCCTGCCTCGACTGCGTTCGGCCTTGGCGCTCGCAGGACGACCCCACGGCCAGAGAGGGCGCCCTGCGTTGTCCTTGACGGCCGGGAGGGTGGCTTGCGCACCCTGAGTCGTCCTCGTCGGCCGCGAGAGTGTTTTGGCGGGGCGGTACGGTTTCGCGATTTGGGGGTGGTTTTTTGACGCGGAAAACCGGTGAGGAGGTTTTTATGTTCACCGATTCTCGCCGTCGTGTTAATCAATTTGGCGGGACAAAAGGTAACCAGCACGGCACTGTTTTCCTTGACGTATTTACAGCGCTCTTACGGATCACAGGCCATACTAGACCACTGTGTGACTTATGAGCTACGATTCAGAACAGGAGTAGCTACATTGACAGTGTGGATAGATATGAAACTGGAAGAACGTTTTTGGCACAGCACGAATAATCGAAAGTGGAAACTGTTATAAGCCGAAGTAACCAACAGCAGATAGTGCTGATTTACTTCGTTCGCTCGGAAGTGCGGAAGCAACCACTTCGAACATATTTGTGACTGTCCAAAGTCCATTTTATAACTTCTGCTGGATGCTAGAGAGCTCGAGTTGCAGCCGTGTTAAGTACATCTCTCGTCTTCGCCGATTTCACTCGCAAGTGCAATGCGAGATCGTCTGCTGCCTCCCGCGACCTTCGGAGTGATAACGTTCACCTCACCAAAAGTGGGCACAGCCCATTCAGGCGTGTCAGCATCCATTTGTCAACGCTGAGCCATCTGGGCTACCTGAACTTTCCGACACGTCAACAACGCTCATCTATCAGCCTGCGACCCGTTCCGTGCCCTCTGTACGTCTTCATCGACTGTTGCTAACCTCGCTCGCACCCCTCGGCGTTTGGTGTTGCTTCGAGTGCTCCCTCGCAGTGAATGTGCTAAGTGATTGTGGTGCGTCTCTCAGTGTGGGGATTGGAGAGGGGAAATACGGGATAACGAGCGTCTGGTTTCACGGCACGCCGGTGCCGGACGAATTGAATTGTGACGTGTAAAGCCACCTACCGTGTTATCGTGACCACGCCCTTTTCGTATTCAGCGGGGAACACTATGGACTACGAGGCGCAGTGTAGCACTCTCACTTTGAAAAACGTGATGTTTACGTTCGGAGTTCCGTGACGGAATCAACCGGCAGTAATCTAAACGTTTTATTTCCGGTTGCCCCCCGTGACTTGGTTGTTCCATGCAAGGTGTGTGTCGCTTTTGTAAAATACACTTTTAGGTATTGAACTGGTAAAAACATGAAAGCGATGCAGCGAGTGGAAGTGATCGCGAGTGTGAAGGTGGATTGTGGAGGGTTGGGGGACGCGCAAGCCCCGGCGGAAACCGAGCCTGCTGCCCGCGGGTTGCGAACTTGCGAACCGCTCCTTCCGCCCGACAGCAAACGGACTGCCGGTGACGTGTCAGAGGTCCCCAGTTCGACTCTACGCCTTCTGGCCGTTCTGCTCATCCTGTTGCCCTTGGGTCCTAGTTGCTGCTGCGCGCAAGGTAGGATCAGAGTTCAGAATTTGTTTGTTTGTTTTTGTTTTTGAGAGACTGCCATTGTTTGCTGCTGGAGCTACTGTTGGCTGGAAACATTTTATCAATATTATTTGCGTGTGTACTATATCAGATCTTACTCATTTTAATATGTAATTAACACATATGCACATGCATCTACACGTAATGCAATATGCATACACGCCAACATCCATACCTATGCTTACTCTTACTTCCATACTCACACATGAAAATATTGTATCTTGACTCCACCTCCCGAACAACAGAGACCTTTAGTATTATTACCTTCTAATGAAATTGTTTATACGAGCACATTAGTCAATTCATTACACGTTGGCAAACGTACGTGCGTACTGCGTTCGCTTTGCAACAGTCCATAAATATATACATACGAGACGGACGTACTCATACACAAATAACAATTCACACAAATACTCATACTCATAAACACAAATACACATAGCCATGCTCGTACATATTTTCTCATTTATGTATATTGAAACTATTTCAGTTGAATCAAGTCTGATAACTTTATGGAAACTGGCACTTATGACCAAGATTTTGCGTAACCTAATCTACAACAGCATATGCACGCGCGCGACATCACACACACATACATACATACAAACATGCACATTCAAACACACACGTACAAACATACATATACACACATTCAAACACACACGTACAAACACATACACACTCGTTCAAAAACACACACACACACAAACACGCACGCAAATATATAGGGCACGTGCACACATTTCAGAAAATTACGAAACATTATTGAACAATGAAGAAAGGATCGATTGCTCTCATTGCTAATGGGAAAGTAGAGTTGTTGAGTTACGACACTCGTTTCATACAATCGAGTATTTCTAAAGAAAAAAATAGAAACTTGTCACTCTAAGTATTTTGTATAACTCGAATCGAAAGAAACATTGACCAAGCATTTCAACATTATTCTGTGTTATTTTTTGTGCTATTACGTCAGTGGGCCAGGTATGACAACCAACGTTCATCTGCAAAAACATGATATTCCATAGAATAAATACTCAGGACTTCCTCGTCACGTTAAGTACTGCTAGGGCACTGAGAAAGCAGTTTTCTAATTGCCCTGGAGGAATGCTCGCGTGAGTAGGCATTTGACTTCTACGGCGAAAGACGTATTGGGTCCTGTCGTGCGTTCTATCGATGGCGATAATGATCTTGGATAGCTCTAACTTACGGTAAACTTCTCAGCAGCGTAAGGAACAAGCAACGACCTTACTATTCTGTACTGAAAATGCTACTTTTGATGAGCAATTTCGACAAAGCTTCAGAGTCGAGAAAAATAACGTTTATACTAAGACAACCAAATCGCAGTGGGCGCATAATGTTCGTCTCGATGCAATTTTATACAAAGTTTGAACCATGTTTGTATCTTCAACATTTTGAGACAGCGTACGAGAACATTAGGTTAGGATGTTTGATTGACTACCGAAGAATAATGATGTTACCACTAATAATAATCATAATATAATAATAATAAAAATAATAATAACATAATTATATAATAATTATTATTATTAATAATAATTATTAATAAATATTATAATTAATAATAATAATAATAATAATAATAATAATAATAATAATAATAATAATAATAATAATAACTGTGCAGAACATGATTAATTGTGTTCTTTTGCAATTTGTAACATACGTTTTCAATAGAAATTTGTCTTCAGCAATTTATTTTGAAAATTGTGTCTTGGATATAAATTATCAAGACTTCATTTTTAACAAAAAGTTTGTGTCATGTTTCCAACCATTCCTTTCACGGAACCACATCGTCAGTCACTTCTGGGAATAAATCTGTCTGTGCGATAAAAAACATCGATTTTATGCGCGTCTCAAATTAAAAGGCAAATTGGACACTTACGAACCGACGTTTTCATTATATATTTATAACTAAGATAATTTGAAAAAAAATTGTTACAGATGTTTGAACGATAGACGATGGAAGATTGATATTAATGGTACTGTAATACACCGGAAAGAAAGAAAAAGAAAGAACAATGGAAATATCAATGTTTTAGAAATAAGAAATATACATTTTTAAATTGTTGGATGGATCATAGTAGTTAAGTAGGGTTGCCTTTTATTCTCCTTTTCGATATTATTCAAATGGTCAGACATTTTCTGTGGTTTAAGGAAATGTTCCATCTTTTTTAATTTAAGATGAGCGTCATACTACAATTTATTACATTGTTTATTTGATGTCCATTTAATCGATTTGGTCACTGCCCAAGGGATGTTTTTACTCGCAAAAACTGAACAGGTTGTTGCAGTAACGTATTTGCAGCAGTTAAGCAAATGCGAATATATGTGCACGAGAAGGTTTTAGAGGCAGGGCACAACGGAGACAGGTACTGTTGAAATATCTGAATTGTAAATATCTGTCACGTCACCATGGTTACGGTAATGTGGTAGTCAGGTGGTTATGAGAGATGGTTGCGGTGATGGTAGTCAAGAAGGTAAAGTTAATGCTGATGAGGTGGTAGTGATAATGGCGGCGGAGGAAGTGATGCAAACCGAGGCAACGACAAAGTGGCACAAAAGATCGGTTGATGTATCGGATACAGTCGGCAGTGTCCACGAAGAACAAAATATCGCGAAAGAAAATATCAACCAACCTCACGTGATGGATAAATTGAAACCATGGCCTGACTCTAAACCCTAGTTACTAGAAAATAAGTATAGAGATGCTGAAGTAGTGCAAATTTATAAAAGATTAGTTGCGGCACGGCGGAACAACCAGAGTTATAAGAAAGCAAAATTCATAAATATTATTTTTATAATTATCAGAAAACAGTGTATAATCAACAATAGTTTTATATTCCTTGTAATATAATTGATACGTACGGTACATCCTATTTTCATAGTTGCCATCTACTTCAAAAGAAACCTTGCAATTAAAAAAAGACACTTCACTTAATAGAAAGTGTTTACTATCAAACATAAGGTTACTACGCATTCAAAAACCAGGGCACCGTAACTGAACTAGAAAAAACGTCACAAGAGAGAACGTCATCAATTGTCATTTATTCGGTCGACATCAGCAACTTGGCGATCAAACGAAATTGAAATCACTTGAGCAACAGAGGCAATACAGCCAATATCAGGAAAGCAACAGAATTGAAACCAAGTTATACTCTCGTATAAAACAAAACACCACCTACACAACAAAACCAATGACAAGAAAATGCCAACACAACCCTTCCATTGGGTAAACGCATAGAGCAGCAACCTGGCGAATGCGGAAGGTAGCTATTTCGTCTCAGCGAAACAGAAAACCCGGCTAATAGCCAGAAAGCAACAGAACCCAAATCAACATCCCGACCTCCATACTCGGAGAAAACAAAGGCACCACGTGCGCAACAGAGCCAACAACTAGAAATCGCCAACAATGGCCATCCGTTGGGTAAATGCGGACAAGAGCGACCTGGCGAGCGAGTATCGGGCGGGGCGGAGCGGGGCGGGGCGGGCGGGCAGCGGGGGCGGGGCGGGGCGCCCGTGACACTGATTACGCGGCCGCGTGGAACAACACGTCGCGTCGGCGGGGGCGTTTAATCCCCATCGATCTCGCGGCCCGCCGCCAGGAGCGGTAGCGGCAAAGGCAGCCAGCGCGACGCCACGCCGCAGGTGAAAAGGCCCCGCGCCAACACGCCAACACGCCAACGCACCAACGCACCAACGCACCAACGCACCGACGCTCCGGCAGCGCCCCGCGCACGGTGGGCCCGAACGACGTATTTCTCCCTTTTTTTTCTTCTTTTCATTCTTCTGTCTTCGTACGTTTACCTTTTATTTTCTATTATTCACCTTTCACTTTCCATCATTCACCTTTTGCCTTTGATCGTTCACCTTTTGCCTTTGATCGTTCACCTTTTGTCTTACATCGTTCACCTTTTGCCTTTCATCGTTCACCTTTTGCCTTACATTGTTCATCTTTTGCCTTACATTGTTCATATTTTGCCTTACATTGTTCATCTTTTGCCTTACATTGTTCACCTTTTGTCATTCATCGTTCTCCTTTTGTCTTTCATCGTTCTCCTTTTGTCTTTCATTGTTCGCATTTTGTTTTTCATCGTTCGCCTTTTGCCTTTCATAGTTCACCTTTTCCCATCATTCTCTTTTTGTCTTCCATCAATCACCTTTTTCTTCCATCATTCGCCATTTAATCTTTAATCTTCAATCATTCACTGTTTCATCAATCATCCACCTATAATGACCTTCTAAGGTGTCTCTATGCATCAGCTGATGTCACTGCAGTGCCACCGACTGGGAAGTCCTAGATTCTAGACTCCACGGTAATAGAATTTTCCAACTCTAGCTAGCTAGATCGAATTCAGCCGCAATCTGGAAAAGAAGCAACCGGCTGCTTGAATCAGTAGTTTTCAGGGTTTCATTTGTCATTACCAGGCAAATGCCGGAGCAGTACCCTAACGAAAGACCCAGGGATCGCGTGCGATATTTCCTTCCTCTTCCTGTCCTATCCTCACCCTCCAAAACGCCTACTTGCACTACACCATGACTCATGTCGGGAGACCTGTCTGGGGCTCGTCCAGACAGGTTAGCAGATGACGTGCCTAGAAACACCAATCAATCAATCAATCAATGATTTCTGCCGCACACGTATTCCGCTCTCACTCATCGGCTTTTCGGACCAAGTTCCGGTTCGCCTTATTCGGAAGTTTGCGATCGAAATTCATATTACGACTGCTGGTAGAAGTATACCCAGGTTTAATTGTCAGATAAGGTAACAGCAGACAAGTAAGTTTCAGCACATTTATTGCTAGTTAACTGGAAGATTCATTTTTGAACGTCGTATTGTCCAGTGTATACCGAAACAAATTCAAAAGATCAGATTCTCTTGGTGAGTGATGACAAGATGAAGTAGTCGTTTGCGACCTTGGTGACATAATAGAACGGCCATCGAAGCCTGGAAGAGCCATGATGTCTTCGTATGCTGTTATCTTTCTTCTCTTTTGTCCCTCCATGCCAATGAAGCATTGGTATTTTATTAGGTTATGTTTTACTAATCGATATACGTGAGTGTATGCACGAGTGATTGCCCTTGGTGTCTCGTTGTTTAGCGTGCTCGTTTTCCACGGCGTAAACCCGGGTTCGATTCCGGTCGGGGCAAATATTAATTGTGTTCTTTCCTTGCAATGCCTCAGTGTCTCTTGCGGAGTGACGATGAGGAAGCTCACTTTAGTTGAGAAGACCAGAGTACAGAGTAGGGATGGCTACGTGCTAACATGTACCCCTTAACCCATGCCCGCAAGGTGGGGACGCTGCTGGTAGGCATTAGTTCGTAAAGAGCTGATGTGCCAATGTACATACATGCACGAGTGATACGTGGGAATGTATATGAGTCAATAGATGAGTGTCATATCTTGGATTTGAATTAAAATTAAAGTTTACTTTCCACTTTCCAATTATTATTATTATTATTATTATTATTATTATTATTATTATTATTATTATTGTTGTTGTTGTTGTTGTTGCTGCTGTTGGGAATCATTTTAGTAATCCGTTTCATAACAGAAAATGTAATGATGTAGTTTGCAACAACAGGCAATTCTCAATATATTTTGTTTCGCGCTGGTGAGATATACACATTACAATCACATTTGTGTGCTATGAAATAAAAAGAGAAAGAGAATGCGGGATCACAACCATATTGTTATTCTATTCCACAAATCCCACGTCATCTACGATCTCTAATCACTAATGGAAGTAGTTTGGTGAAGAGACTCTGGCCGAACACCCGCAAAAAATGACTGCACAAAGCACTGCACAAAGAAATAACGACGAAATCAATCTGCTGGAATCTTTGAACGCTTTTAAGAACTGGAAAGTATTGGCAACCAAACCAGATTTCACAAAAAAGTAGGAAATAACTAACTCTTAAGTTACTGTGCAGTGACAAAACGAAACTCTTACTTTATCCTAAAGATAACTTAACCTTGAGGTAGTAAAACGGTGCTCTTAACCGAATGTAGCGATATAAGCTCTTAGTGATCTCGGCTACTCAGGTAGGTCTCGGAGTATTCATAAATGATTTATCTTGTTTCCGTAATTCGGTGTTATGTCGACTTACGGCAACCAAATACAAGCAACTCTAAACGATCGGTTTTTCTTAAGTGTTTTAACAGCCCGCCTTCCGTTACGAACATTTGAAACAAATGAGTTGAAGCAAAAGATGGTGTACAGGTTCACTTATTCCAAGAAATGAAATTTCTTGTTTTTTCATAAACATATTTTCCTTAGAAGAGGGTGGTTTAAGGAAAACGACACACGACCGAAAAAAAAGAAAAGAAAAAAAAAAGAAAAAAAAAACCGGACTCTATTGGATTTAACTATCGGCTATTACCGCGGTTTACAAACTCCAACCCCCCGTCTGTTATTTTTCCCTACGTGAGCTAAACGGCATTAATAACGATTCTTTACGTCTCCCCGCTGGCCCAGGGGGCGTGGTGGGGCAGGGCGGACGGGGCGGTGCGGCCGCGCTCCGCAGCCAGCGACCGCTTCCGCGAAAAATCGCGTGGCGTCGCGTTGCGTCGCGTCGATCCGCGCGCAATCGACCTATCGACCTGCGGCGCACGCAGCTGTCGGCCGCACGGACGGCGATTGATAGCCCCCGCGGCGGAGTGCGTTGCGGCGCCCAGTGGGTCTCCGGCGCGCGACTCGCCCCAGAGCAATGGGCGATCGGCTTTTTTTTTCCCCCTGAAAACAATTTCTGCTGAAGAGAGCGATGTTTGGGGTGGCGATGCGTATTTCTCTAAAGTCAATAGAGTTGATTAATTAGCGATTCCGCGCGCGTCCTATGCTAAGGTCATTTGTCCCGTATGTGTAGTGTATATTTTATCGCGGGAGATGCCGGTGATCGTCCTTGATGAATGGCGAGATCCAGCGCCGGCCTACGTAGGCCCACTTTTACCAACCAGTTATCTATTAGCAGCGGGGCACAGCTCCAGCCGAGACAAGCTCCACGATACTGGCTGGTCTCCCGTCATGTCAGATTGTTTAGTGTGTGTAAATGTAATTAAGTGCTCGTTGAGTGCTGTTGAGTAAGTGGTAGCATCCGTGGTAAAGGCTGAGGAATGGGAGAGGAAAGATCGCGCGTGTTCCGTGGCTCGTTTGTTAGGGTACTGCACCGGTATTCGCCACGTGTTGATCGGAGAAACCAGGAAAAACTACCGATAGGATCAGCTGGGTGCTAGAATTCTCTTCCAGGCACGTGCTGAATTCGACCTGTATCTATTTAGTTGGCGTCGAAAACCCTCTTATCGTGGACACGCAAATCTCGGGCCTTCCGGTCAGAGGCAGTGAAGTGACATCCGTTGATGCTCTGAGCAACCCTTTCCAGTCCCTGAAGTTAATAATCACACTTCTGCTCTAACGAGAGGGGAGGTCGACCTCTGTCTCCCTTGGTGGGTGCCTCCTGTTGTGTCAGCCAGCTTGCTTTCCATCGCCGGGGTTTTGAATCTCGGTCGGTCCGTGTGGAATCTGTAATGGACAAAGCGGGTTCATTGCAGGTTTGGTGGGGATTCTCTCTTTACCTTACCCCTCATTCATTGAGCTCTCTCCATCGCCATGCTCGTTACTCTCGTCCTCATTACATCTCATGACAAATGCTTAGACGGACGTCACGTGGGCGAATGGCCGTCTGCATCTCCCCCCCCCCGACGTGACCTCGCTCGCCTGCCTCGGATTCAACTCCCGGACGATCCATTTGCGGTGAACAAAGCGAGATCGCAGCGGGATTTCTCGTTCTCTTCTGTCCCTTACATCTCATTCCACCATTGATTGCTCCTTCATTATTCATACTCTACCTTTATAATCACCTGTTCACCAAATCATCCATCCGTTCCAAGTATGAAATGAACTGGCACTGAATGGAATTAAAGAGCTTAAGCACTGTCGACAATAATTAAATAGTAAGCTTCTGCTCTCTTGATTTCAGTTAGAGCTGCTTTGGGTTAAATAGCGTTTACACGTGTGGGCAAAGAAATAAGAATTACTGAACACTGAATTTTTTAACGTTCCACCAAGAAATTCCTTAGTCGATCTGTTCTGTATGATAGACTGCTTCGGCGAAAGAAATGTGAAATCCACTTTAGGGGAATGCGTCCTCATTGCTAAGGACCTATTGCTAAAATGATATTCAAAAAACAATTCAAAGTTTGTCGAATTTCAAAATAAGACAGAACAGAAAGATTAAAATTATTCAATTTTGTACATACGTTGGGTAGCTTTTCTCTCCTTGATGACAGAATCTTTATTTTTCGCATGGAGGTTCTATTTTTGCTGAGGGATCTACGACGTTCCTGTTTTAGGCGCGCGAAAATTCCCCGCTTTAGAGTAGCCTCTAGTCAGAGGACGAGTTGCCCATTTTCTCCGTGGTAGTATTGGAAAGTCGAGATGATAGGCTACGGTACCTGCGCGGCAACACCGTGCCCTTTGCAGGATCGTTAAGTAGGAGGATCTGGGTTCGAGTCATGACGATGGCGGATTTTCGAATTTGTTTAGCTGCATCGAATTCAACCACTGATTAGAGGAGAGTTCATGTGGCTCGCTGCTTCTCATCCGTACTTTTCCAAAGTTTCTCCTATAAATGCCTGGTGAATGGCGAAGTACTATCCTTACTAAATGTGCCACATGCTGCGCGCGATCATTCCTTCCTATGTTTGCATCATTGCTTAGAGCTTCTTCCGACTTGGGCGTTGCCTCGGCGGGGGAGATACTTGGTACGGGAAGAACCGTCCAGCTGACATGACGAAGAAAAACGCCACCATCTTCCAGGATAAATATAAACTATACCTTCAAGACGAATGGCCTTAGTAGATGATGAGCGGGAAATGGAAAAGTCACTGACAATCTTACTCCAGGAGAGAGGGGAGCGAATTAGTAAAATGATCCTCGTTGAAGGAGCAGATTCTGAACAAATACCAAAACTTCTCTTGGGGAATGTTGTTCAATTTTCTTTATTCTAACGTTTTCAAAGTTCGGGAATCATACAAGGACAGTTAGTCATAAATTAATCTTGTCCGTCGCAGGGACATATTAATAATATCTCATTAAATTCTTCAGGGGTGTGAGGTGCAAGAACGTGCTCAGACTAAAACAAGAGAGGGGCGCAACTACATTTGTGGGATCCTCTGGGCCCTCTTTTCCATTTAACTTTTACATTGTAAGAGAGTTGGGAAATAAGTCATGGAGACTATTTTTTTTAAAGAAATATCATCGAATCATGTAATATTTTTGTCGTGTGAAACAAAATGCAGTATTTACAGTACGTTCACAATAACAGATGGTTCTTTGATTGTATACTTCAACAGAGAGCAATGTAAAATCAGTTGTGACTACCGCCGCGCAAGACGAATGTAATACTTTCAAGCAACACTACTATTCCACTCCACAGTCGTCATTCGTGGACGAAATCCCCTAGAATATGACAGAAAATTGATGGAATCTGTTGAGAATAACGCCTTCCCATACCGACAGTCGCGAGATGCCCAGGTAAATTTCTGTGAGAATGCGTATGAAACTGTGACTAGCAACACACGGGATGATCTGCAAGAACGACTGAACAAATGAAAATAAAATAATAAGTTCAAATATTTAATTAATAAATGCAATTGATTTTATGTGCAACCACTCCTAGGTTCAATCATTACCAGATGGTTTGTAGAACCTCTTCCCAAAATGTAGGGTATCAATTCTCCAAATTGTCAGCTCAAAAATGGGGTTAATAAGGTATTAATCATATTTACGGAATTAAAACGTATTAGTACGTAGAGCTAAGGGTAGGAATGGCAAAAAAACACCGATGTTTTTAAAATATCGAAATTATCACATCGATTTTTTTTCTTTCGGTGTTTTCATCAGATCGATGTAATTGTTCAGAAACATTGATGTTTTCAAAAATAATTTCTCATGATATAAATGAAATTTTCAGTATTTTTTGATTGCTTGCAACATTCATTTATAACTGTCACTGTTATCAATAGTCATTCACTACTGTAACAGTTGTCAATTCTCAGGCGGCACGAAACTGTTCGCAACTCTCAACCTTTCTCCAATGTTATTGCGTTTTTTAAAGTTATTTTTGCGCGACAATACTGTTAAACTGCATTTTGAACCTTGACTACATAGAACATTGATTAGAAAATTATGATTACTCCGAAATTTAAGGCAGAGTATACATAAAGCTAATATAGACGTGTGATGTATCACTTTAGAACCGCGACATTTTTATTCGATATGTTTCGTAATTTTTAAAATATCAATATTTTAAATATCGATTTATTCGAAACATGTTTCACCATTCTTCAAATATCGATGTTTTTCTCAATGTTTTCATCGACATCGAAAATCTTTTGTTGACGCATCGAAGTATCGATGTTTTGCTAATATTTGCCATGACTAGCAACACGGCCTCTTTCGAAAATTTCTGGTTGATCGTTGCTCTTATGTTCGTCCGCTATGCTCGCACCAACGGGGAAGTGACGGCTAGCACTCCCTCTCGCGAATTCGCCCTTCGTCTAGTCTTTGTGTCATGACGTAAGCATTTCGGCCGCGTCATCTCCACGCTCCAATGACGGGCGCTGTCTATCCGGGACGGCAGGTGAATGTACCTGTGGCATGGCGCTGCGTACTACTGACAATTATAAAGTGCGCTCGAGATGTTTCAGGCAAGTAGCTTGAGGTCAGTTCGTTAGGCAACTGACTGCGAGGATTATGCGACTATTACATATTTCGAAAAAGGGTACCATGTGGGGCAATTGTAATCATACTCAGGCATCTGAAATATTTTTAAAAAGTCGCAAATACATTTTTTAAGGTATTAAT
Organism: Gryllus bimaculatus; assembly: GCA_017312745.1. Classification (NCBI taxonomy): domain Eukaryota; kingdom Metazoa; phylum Arthropoda; class Insecta; order Orthoptera; family Gryllidae; genus Gryllus; species Gryllus bimaculatus. The sequence continues at coordinate 2,018,868 of BOPP01000133.1, forward strand.
TCATTGAAATACCGTTTTTACGAATTGACAATTACAGAACGACCACAGTCGAACTTTACAACAGTCGATGAACGGTGATAAAGTATGACCAATGAATGCATCGCAATTTTACGAAACGAAACCTTTCAAACTGGATATGGATTTGTTTATTGATTTCCTGTGGAATCGATAATGTGAGTAACGATACATCATTCAATCTTATTTTATTCTGTATTATCTTAATCAAAATTGTGTCTTTATCAAATTTGTCAAACCTGTAATTATCCGTGTCTTTGTTTTGAAATAATTCTCCATGTAATTATAGTTTGCAGTATTTCACTTAGTTCCGTGATAACTATAAAGTTTCTTTCAAGTTTTTTTCTTCAAGGTAAAAATAATGCAGATGACATAATTGTTAAAGTATTTGATGCACTCTGTAGTTTTTCTCTTCTGAAAAGAGATAGAGGTTCCACTTCATAAGTTTTGCTGCGAGAGGACACAATGGAGGTTTCCATAAAACTACATGATTCTCTACTGGTACCTTTCGGAACTTCTCTTTTGTGAAATCCACTTACAAACTTGTGTGAATCTTACAACAGTTTAATGTTTTGCCCTAATTACTGTCCACGCGTTATTCCGTTCTAATATAAATTGCTTGATTACTTCGTGTTTCGGAGCGCGTCAACGTCTGTGGTCATCAATTCCGTTAGTGTAGTGCATGCTTTAACGCGAGATGTAGCGGAGTTCTTCAATGGATGGTGATATTCGGCGCCGACGTACATTTCGATTGGTAGGATTTTCCCCAACCAGGTCTCTCCTAGCAGAGGCCCATCGCCAAGGTTGGGTCAAGTTCTACACTCTCGACTGGTATTGTAGAGCATGTAAGTGTGCTTAAGTAAGGGTGAGAAAAGGTCAAGGAACAGAAAGTAAGGGATCGCGCGCAATCTGTGGCCCGTTTGTGAATATGCTGCTCCGGCATTCGCCTAGTGTTAATCGGATAAACCACGGAAACCTACCAAACGGAACAGACGGTCGGTAGAATTCTCGTCCAGACAGCAGATGGATTCGGCGTAGCTGTAGAGCTAGTGTTTGAACTCCTGTCACCGTCGAGGTTCAAACAATAGAACCCGTAGGAACCCTACGTTAGAGGCGCTTCAATGGCAGTTGATGTTCTGAGCCACCTCAGCGGGTCCGTTCTCTTATTAATGGAGCGATTCTCGCACGTACTCTCTGTTTCACCGCAAACAGCAATCAACTGGGTCGAAAAGGTCAGCGTCGGTGCTGTGCGAACAGTGACGTAGCTTGACAAAATCAAACGAATGCACAATAAGGACGGGAATTAGTCGCGATTCTTGAGAGTGATGTCATAGGTATCGGGAATTCCGAAATTCTTCGCGAAAGGTTCCCTCGTACTGCTATCTCCGGGGCATTAAAGGGAATGAATTATTAGTTTACGACTGGAATGTCAAATTGTCAAAGTCGAGCTCTTTTTAGACCTGCAAATTCTTAATATATTTTGTTTTCCGGTCGAATTATTTTCGTATTCCACTAATTGCTTAATTATTCTATTTTTATTGGTGCGTTGCTGTTACGGTCATTAGTTCAGAACGTTTATTGCCTTTTACATCGCAGGAGATGGTGATTTTTTCCCTTGCACTGACAAACCCTTAGGCTTGCGGAGTTTCCCTCTCCACAAATCTACGACAGCGGGGGCCCCCACCATCCGCCATAAGCTGTAAGCTCCCGACAGGTGAGGTAGTGTAGTGTATGTAAGTGTACGTATAAGGGTGAATGTGTAAAGAGGGAAGATGAGACAGGGATGAGGTAGCCATAGTACATACATTCTCCAATTATTGTTCTAAAATGTCACGGGAAACCACAGTTCAGAGCAACCGGCCAATAGGAGTTTTATTTAGACTCAGGCTGAATTCGACCGCACCATGAAACCTGCCGGAAATCCACCATTGTCGGGATTCGAACCGAAGGTCTCCCGGGCAGCAACGCTGCATATTTAACGACCATGCTACCGCTGAGTCATCGCACCCGCTAGATTTCCCTTTGAGAACACATTTATTACCATTGACGCTTATGTTGTGAAGAAATAGGTGTTGCATTCTATTAATCTTTTCCTTGTGTTTTTTTTCTGTGGGTAGACAGTGTCCTCGTCCTTTCCACTCCGCCACTGGGTGCAGACACGGCATAGCTTGCCCCCCACCCACCTCCGTCTTTCACCCCAAGCGCTTCGACTCTCGAATCGACCTATCGATCTGCCGGATCGCAGCTGTTGGCGCAGCAAGCACAACGATTGGGACTGAAGGTGACTTTCTGGTTACTAATCTGGGGAATGCGCCCGTCCACAAAGTTTCGCGCCGACGGCCTTTTCTCCTGATGGGGCTGAAAAAGCGGGTCGGTTGAAGAAAGGAGTTGGCCATGTCGTAAAACGAAAGTGAAAAAGTAACTTCCTTCACAGTGACATCAAAGCGGCATTTTAAGTTGATGGCGAAAACACGACCTTCGATTGTTCTTTCACTTTATTCACTCAGCGGAATGGATTAGGGTCAACAAAAATCTAATACATAAAGGTAGTCGTACATGATTAATAAATTTGACTGCATAGCGTTATGGTTATTGATTGAATCGACATTGTTTCCTCGATAATTAAACATTTTTATGAGGCAATGACATTTCATATTATTTTGACAAACTATATTATAAAAACTATTAAAATTATTAATTTAATGTACAAAGTTAGACAACCGCTTATAAAATCCAACCTTACAAAGTTCATTAACTATTAACAAAAACTGATCTGTGTTTACGACTGTAACGTTTTTTGAAAGTGCACTTTTACGCTTAGTATTTCTCTACAATTTTAGGGTGTCATTTGACAAAGGCGCAAAATGAATGTACTGAACCCTGTGGTTTGCCTATCTATGTTCCCATTCGCATTTCGTATTTTTAACCCACTTTCATTGCTCCATCCGCCGTTACGTCACCTTCCATCCGGTTGTTCTTTCGAACCAAAAGCCTTTTTGCTCGTCGCGCTTGGGAAGAGACCTTCGATAAAAATAAAGAGTAGCGACAAAAAAAACATATGTCGGTGCGTTAACCTTGGAGCCTTCAACTGAAGCTTTGTAGAGCCGATGGCGTCTGGTTCTAATACCGGTGATGGATGATTTGTGCACTAACCAGATAAGGAAATCTGCGAACAATACTTGGATGCAGATTTTGGTGTCTAGTCCTTTGATTAATCGATTCTTTAGTGTGCTCCAATCCTTTGGTGAAGGGCATAGACTAAAAGGCGTAACTTGAATCTTGAATAACTGAATTTGATTTTCTCCGCGATCCCTCCTTCTCTAATTGTAAACCTTAAGGCCGAGAAATACATACAAATCTATTTCCAAGTAGCATAACTGTTATTATAGTTTTTTTGCTTGCGATTAGGCCAACTAGGACCACGCATGCATGCATCCTGCATTTACCGTGGCTCAGTAACATTATCGCGGTGGCAGGAGCATGTAACTTTAATTGGGGGACCGGCATTTAGCCGAGTCCGATTTTATTCCCCAGGGTTGTTAGCCCTGAGGGTGGAAGATGAAATGATGATGATGATAATGAGGGTTGAAAGGACGACACAGTCAACATACACAAATACACAACACAACCATGCCCGAGGCGGGACTCGAACCCGCGATCCTTCGGTCCGAGATCGCTACGGCACTACTGCCTACGATCTCGGCCACCGGATCGGCTTGTTGTTGTTATTATTATTATTGTTATTATTATTGTTATTATTATTGTTATTATTATTGTTATTATTATTGTTACTATTATTGTTATTATTATTTTTATTATTATTTATTATTATTTATTATTATTATTATTATTTTTATTATTATTATTATTTATTATTATTAGCATTATAATCATTACTAATATTATTGTAAATGATATTTTGACTATTGAATTGCTCTTGTTCAGACTTTTGTTGAACTTACAACTGAAAGTTCCGCTTGGTAAATTTCATATACCGTAAAGGCTGAAACCTCATTATCTAAAAAAGATGGATAGAATTCAGTCCGCCAATGTATATGTCTCGAATTGGACTTACGTGCGTAAGGCAGTAGAAGATAAATAAAAGAACAGGAAAGGAGAAACAGATTTCACATCTTCTTCGCTCTTTACAAAGAATGCTTTAATTTGTCAAAATGATCTAAATTCACAAAATTACGTCATGTTGTCAGTGAGTTTCATTTTATTTCGGAATTTTCTCCAATTTCTTGATAAAATAGTTTCACGTTTGTTGACAATTTATAGGATTGGCGATAAACTACGAATAATTTAACTGTGTGAATAATGTATGAATCACGTAAAAAATTTGAGATGTTTTAGTACAGTTTATGGCTTACCTTTGCTATTATTTTCCTAATTAGCTTTTTTTCGCTTTATCCCATCAGTAAAGTAAAATTTCATGATTTGCATCACATACCATCATATATTGTTTATCTGTTGACGAGTAATATTCTTATGCGGCCAATTGAATCTATATACTACATGACTCCAAGGTAATTGAAAAGGTCAACCTTGTAATTACTTTTTTTCTTCGTTTAAAGTATTTGGTAACTTCTATGATTCCTTTCAGCTCTTTCTAACCAAGAATTATCTCAATACGGAAACTCCACACTACGAATGGTAAGAATGTTGTGTTTATTATTGAAATTAAAAAAAATGTTGCTCGAAGTGGAGAAGGCAAGGTCTTGACCTCAACACAATTTTCGAATGGTCATGGTTACCATTCATCATAACAAAAGTGTTTGGATACGCGATCACATCGCTTGATTTCACATCTGAATGTACATCGTCAGTGTTGCTTTTTGAGAAGTGAACATGACTAATGAATGTATACGCTATACGATATCCTACAAGAAAAGAATGGATTGAGATGGACTGAAGCAAGAACTATTTTTTATGGAAATGTTTACATTTAAGCCTGACTTTAGGAATGTGAATAATGTAGTATTCTTTGCTTAGTTATAAACTTTTCTCTACCAATGTTTGAGTAACGTTTTCTCCCATCTATCTCGGTTTTCAGATGAACTGTCATAACCGCCTAAATGCAAGTGCATTAATTACATCCGTGTTACTACACATCTAGTTGTTCATTTGATGCTCTTGCGTTGGCATTTTACAATACATACTCCAGTTGCTTCCTTCAGTTTTGATTTGAACAAGTTCGCTAAATTATGTTTCCTTAACTTCTTCCTCCTGTATCCGTCCCTGAAGTTCTTGTGCTTCCTGGACAAGTTAATGCGATCATAGCCCTCAATGTGTCGTGTTTCTGTTTTTTGCGACTATTCTTCTCTCGTCTTTGTATTTTTTAAAAATATCATGGAAGCTTTTTATGTAAAGAAAACGCATTTAAAACATTTTTTTACAGTCTCGCAAAATTCCCACAGCGCGCCCCTGCTTCTCTCGCGGGGAGCCCCTAAAGACGGAGCCGGCGCGCCGTGAATTTCCAGCGCTCGCAGCGCGCACGGTGGCTGCGTAAAGAAGCGAGCGCATTGCTTTCGGCGCGCGGTTGGGGGTGAGGCCACCGCCCACCCCCTGCCCTCCCCCGCACGCTGAGGGCCGTCTTCCGCCCTCATGCGTGCCAGCGCAAGCCCTTGTTCCCCGTTCCCCGTCCCCCGTCCCCGTCCCCGTCCCCCGTCCCCCGTCCCCCGTCCCCGTCCCCCTGTCCCCCGTCCCCGTCCCCCGTCACCCGTCACCCGTCACCCGTCACCGTCACCGTCAAACCCGTCTCGTCCCCGTTCCCGTCCCGGTCCCCGTCCCCGTCCCCGTCCCCTGTCCCCTTACCCCTATCCCCTGTCCCCCGTCTCTCGTTGTCCTTCGTCTCTCGTCACTGTGAGCGCCACCGGCTTACCGCCCTTGTCCCGCTCACGCCCTCCCCGCCGCCTCACTTCCCCCGCCCCCGCAGCTGCAACGGATCTCATCACTGCCAGTCTCCGACCCGCCCGCACTTCCTCCCGGGAACGCCCACGTTAGCGACATCACCGCATCCACTTCCCCTCCCCCTTCCCTCTCACTTCACATCCCCCACGCTCTTGCCACCGTCACTCTCGCCTCGCTCAACATTAGGCACCATCGCCATCGTCCCAGCCACTACCCTCGTACGGGCACCGTCATCGCTGTCGTCACTGTCAACGCCACCGTCACCTTCCACCACATCGTCTCCCAACCCCACCGTTATTGTCCACCTCCACCTCCACCGCCACCATCACATCACCGTCACCGTCAACCGTCAACCGTCACCGTCACCCGTCAACGTCACCGTCACCGTCCACCGTCACCGTCCACCGTCAACCGTCACCGGTCACCGTCACCGTTCACCGTCACCGTCACCGTCACCGGTCACCGGTCCACCGTCACCGTCACCTGTCACCGTCACCCGTCACCGCCACCGCCACCGCCACCGCCACCGTCAACTACACCGCCACCCTAACCTTTACCCTCTACCGCCACCGTCCCCATCACCATCACCGTCACCGTCACCGTCACCCGTCACCGTCACCGTCACTTCACCGTCACCGTCACCGTCCACCGTCACCGGTCACCGTCACCCCCACCGCACCGCACCTCCACCGTAAACTAACACCGCCACCCTAACCTTACCCTCTACCGCCACCGTCCCCATTCACATCACCGTCACCGTCACCGTCACCGTCACCGTTCACCGTCACCGTCACCGTCACCGTCACCGTCACCGTCACCGTCACCGTCACCGCACCGCCACCGCCACCAGCCACGTTCAACTTACAACCGCCACCCTAACCTTTACCCTCTTACCGCCACCGTCCCCATCAACCATCACCGTCACCAGTCACCGTCACCGTTACCGTCCACCGTCACCTCACCGTCACCGTCACCGTCACCGTCACCGTCACCGTCACCGTCACCTGTCACCGTCACCGTCACCGTCACGCCACGCCACCGCCACCGCCACCGTCAACTACACCGCCACCCTAACCTTACCCTCTACCGCCACCGTCCCCATCACCATCACCGTCACCGTCTCCGTCACCCTACCTTACGCCGTCGCCGCCACCGCCACCGCATCGCGCAGCACGGCGTGCTGCTTTCTTCTGTATAAAGTGGCCTCCCGCGGAGACACGGTGCGCCGAGAAAAACACTCTGTGACGCCCGTGAGACGAGTCGTGATGGATGGAAGATTCTGCGTCGAAGCGTGCTCTTGCATAAGCTCCTGGCGTGCGCGCCCCCCATAAATTCCTGCGAAGGAACGGTCTGTGCCCTCCGGAGGCATATACTGTTTGACGTGAATTCACCGGCTGCCAGGGTCTATTGTGTGCACGGGGTGGATCAAAACGGTGTGGCTAAATCGTCGCCAAAGATGAAATGTTGTTGCAGATACTACTACGTACGTTCTAGCAAACTTGATTGAGTTTAACGATGTGAGAGGAATTAAAATGTTTTGGAGAGTATGTCTCATAATGGAATTAAACTTTAAGTTGCGGGAATGCTGGTAAGTTGCGGGAATGCTGGTGTTCAATGCTGATGTTTGACTTCGGGTTGCCAGCCATCCTTTTATTTGGGAAGACAGTCTTTCATTGACGACGATTGTCCTCTCGTCCTTCTTGTAATTTAAATACACTCCTTTTAGTAAATTGTTAACATATGTTGTCTTTTATTTTATCACGTGATTGACACCTGCTACGTTGTATCGTTTATTGTTTAATTTAGAATTTAAAAAACTTGAATATTCTTTTTCTGAACGCTGATACACGCGTGCATAGAAGAGTCTATGTCTAGAGAATCAAATAAAAAAGATAGGCTCAGACCATCTTCATCTGCATTTTGTGAACGAATCTTTTGTCTTGAATCGCAAATGGAGAGAAGAAATAAATAGAGCTGATGTTAGTCTAAATTAAATATTTATAAAAATAAATGTGTTGATGCGTTTTTTCTGCTTTTCGAATGTTCTCCCTTTTGCATGAACATTGATGGCAAAGGCAACCCTTTATTTTTAATGGTGACATTATGTAGCGAGACTCACGATGACGGCAAAGCCGTGGATCTCAGAAATAAATCTCGTAAGTTGACGAAGATGACCTCAGTTATTTTACCATTCACAATTAAACTTTTCGGTTAGTCCTTTCTAAAGTACAAAAAAGGTTTCTTGATTGCGGAAGGTGAATAACATAATTTTGAGTTGATTTCCGGATTTTTAAATAGAATATAGACTGTTAATATCGAAAGCCCTGGAACTGAGAAGTTTCTTTCGTTGTAGAGTTACGTGGAGTGTGTCTGAATTACCTACAAGAGATTTTCCTTCAGAATAACAAATATTTTACCACAAAATTAAATAAATTAGAATTGTTTTTTAGATTCATGTCACATTAACTATTTTCTCTGCACTGTCACCATTATTATTATTAATATTCTTGTTATCATTATTTCATATTAATATGTTAGCAAGCTAGGGTAGAAATTCATTCTATAAAATTGTTTCGTCATCGTAATATTTGCTTAGTCTTTGTTGTATATTTTTATTAAATATTGTGTTTAACAAACGCCACCACTGGAAATACATGTACTCCTAAGTAGCATAAGAAATATTCTCTTTAGATCTATTCCATTCTATATATGAGTTTAAGGTAAACTAACAGACGTTTTAAGTGTAGAATATTACATAAAAGCAGTATCTGTGTTATTGCAAATGTTTAGTTACAAAGAAATTGGTTATTGAGATTTTACTCCGAATGCTCTGCAAACCTTAATTTTCAACGGAGACGTACTGAATTCCCGATTTGTAGGTCTAAACTTCAAGTTTATATTGAGATATGCACTTTATAAATTTATCTTCATTGAAATTATTTTAATCATGTACACATTATTGAATAATTGTGAAGGTGTGAAGAATGAATTGCTCACTATTTCAAGCCAAAAGTAAGTTTTTTTTGTTACGATCTTATTTTCTTGTTTTCTAACTTCCTTTGAATTTGATTTTATAAGATGAAAATATTCTTGCATTTTCTTTTATTGACTCTCTTCTAAGTTTGGTACTGCCGGGGGAGTAGCAGCGTTCCGTCAGAACACTTTCGATGATATTTAACCGATTCTTTTCAATACACCTTGCAAGTTCTTTCTTAGATCACAGTTTCCGTCATCCGAAATGTTACCGATGTCGCAGCTTCCCTATATTTGGTCCGAGTTCCCAATCCCTTTTCGAACTTCTACTTTCTTTCTCGATCTCGCTATCTTCCCTCGATCTCTCCCGGATTTCAACAGGAGTTCCCCGCTATCGAGCGGTATTTACAACCTACTCTCGCTTCCCCCCCCCTCCACTCCACCTCCATTCTTCCCCTTGCGCTGAACGTAGCCTCTGACCTCCCGACATCACTTCCCGTGACTTTGTCCGTTGCCCTCCCTCACCTACGAGCGAGCGCCCCGCGGGCTCGCAACTCACTCCCCTTGAACTCCGCACCCCCACCCCAACTCCGCCGGCGAGCTCTTCTCCGCTCTCAGAGGAGACCGCGTGTCTTGCGGCTCATCGGATTCCCTCCCCCCCTCCAACCC
>BOPP01000133.1:2028462-2063579 GCA_017312745.1 Gryllus bimaculatus
AGAAGAGATACCATCATGGCGAGGAGTGGATATCGGGGGGGGATGGGAGGGACATGACGGCGGGGAGATCAATAGGGAGGCATGGCGGGCGCGGTTTGGCGCAGCGAGGGTGAGCGAGGAGGGCCTGGTGCATGTGCGGGAGGAGCGGAGGGCGGCGCGCGTCGGGCGAGAAAGGGCCGCGGGGCTGGGCGGACAAGCGGAGGTGCAGAGGGCAAAGGAGCGACGACGGCGCCGCGGAGGGGTCCAGGCGAGGTGGACACGGAGACGCACCGCCCGGGGCCCATGTTGGATAATGAGCGGGTGGAAATTACCGGCTGACCGAGAGGGAATGAGGTGAGGTGAGGGGTTTAGACAGAAACAAGGCAACAGCGTGCGGAAAAAAAAAGTTCTGCAGGACGACGAGCCGGTGGAGGACAAGATCCCGAACGAGTGAGACAAACGTCGGTGTTGAGTAAAGCGAAAAGAGAACGCAAGAACCATGTTGAGGCATAGGGGGAGTTTGTAAAGAGAGTGGTAACAGATCACCAAAGCAGGGCGTGGTGTTGGCGTGGTGGGATGGTGGGTACAGGTTTTGGAGCGAATGTGATCGGACCAAGGAAGCTATAGTGCGCATGCGCGGGGCTAAAGAGCTGATTGAGGGTGGGAGGGCTGAGTCGGCAGGCTGAAGGGACTGTGCAGGGCCAAGTGAGGAAGCGGGGGGCCAGGGCAGAGCGTGCCTGTGCTGTGTGTGGCGTGTGCTTGAGTGCGGGGAAGAAGGCAGGTCGGGGAGAGAAGGGACTGGAGAGTGGGGCGGGGTGTGGCGGGCGAAGGTGTGGTGTGGCTATGGCGTGTGGTGCTTTTCTGTAGCATGGTGTGGGAAACGCGCGGGTGTGATTGTGAGTGTCGAAACGTGGCGAGTTGTAGCGTGGGCGTGCGTGGCAAGTCGTGGCGGCCCGTGGTGGGTCGTGGCATGGTGGTGCGGGTTAATGAGCCGAAGGGCTTGCGGGAACAGGGCGAGGGCGGGGCGGTGGCGGGCAGGCGCGGGGAAGAGATGGACGCGTCCCTGCCGGAGAGAGGAGTTCTAAGATGGGCCCAGTCCTTTAGTGTAGCGGCCCCGTGCGTCTGCGCCCAAACACATCGCGAAGCGTCGCTCCCTCCTTTGGGAATATCAACGGCGCATTCGCCCGCGCGCCTCGCGCGCACAATGCGCGCCATTTGTGACGGGCGAGCGGCACGCCGAAGTTCGAATCGCGAAAAAGGCGGAAGAATAAGCTGGCAAAGGGAGGCAGCCACACGGGCCACCGCCGCCCGCCCCCTCTTTACTTTCCACAAAATCTCCGCATAACAACGCACTGCACTACGGTCTCCGAGTTACCGCCCGACACATTTCCCACGTCACCCGTTGCCACACATTTCACGAGATTTCGCTTTAACATTTCTCAATTACATTTCCCGATGCAGCTTCCGACAGTGCTCGTTCCCGCGACGCCTCGCTCGCCGGACGAACCGGCTGCGCGGACGCCCCGCTCCGCCGCGACGCCCGCTCCCGACGACCCCTGCCCCGCGCACCGGCTTCCCACCGCGTCCCGCTCCCGAGCGTGCCCGCTCCCGAGGATCCGACGCGCCGCTCCAGCGAGATGGCGCCGCTCTCCGCAGACGTTCGCGCGGCTCCCGACGTAGCCGCTTCCCGACGGCCGCCCGACGCCCGCTCCCGGACGGGGCGTCGGCCGCTCGCATGTCATCGCTGACATGACATTGCTGTCACTTGACAAAACCCCCACATCTCTACGGACGCCCCTCCAAGCTTTGACAAATTGATAACATAGCACACATCACCGTCCATGTCGCCTCACATTCCCAACCCCACTTTTCCACACGCGCCCACCTTTGTCGTCGCTACTCAAACTTTACTGTAAATCCTGGCAACAGCTCTGGGCACATTCATCTCGCCCCATCGCCAGTAAACTTTCGCACCACAAGCAAATTACCGGTCAACTCCCTAACTTTCATATCGCCTCACACCTTTTTTCCTATCATTATTACTCTATTTGTCTCTCAGTATTTTTAAATCCGTTTCCACTCGTTTTCATATTTTCAAAACCACCTCATGAGGATATTAACTTGAAGATACGCCTGAAAATAATATATCATTACTAATTATTACTGCAAATTGAAATATTATTAAAAAAATTTAACGCTTACTTAACATTGGTACTAATAAGGTAAATAATGTTTGCGTTTGTAACATGATGAAGAAAGACATTGAAATGTACAATCAAATTATAAGAGGCAGATAAACGAAAATACACTACAGTGGAAACTAAGCGAGGGAAGGTGGTTATGTGCTGCGAACACTTTCAGAGAGTTTTGTGCATAGCGCTTCAGCAGGAGTGAAATATAGCAAATACTATATTCATTTATTTATTGGTAAGTTCTTTAAATGGTTGGGTAGAGTTGTTATTACAGGGTTAAATTCCAAAAAAGAGAAGATATATTCATGTCATTACTAGGAAAAGTGAAACAGCTGAACAAGATCTATAGCAAACGTATTTTCTCTTCCCTTTTCCTGGACGATTAACTTAAATACTTGCTCAGCAGACTTATTTCATAAATCATCTATCATTCACGTGTCCTGACAAATTTACAAAGTTTTGCTGATACAATCAATAGTTGGTTCTTTGTGTAGACTTTTTACGTAACACCGGCTGGCAATACGCCAACATGCCGCTCACTTTCTCGTACCAACGCCATCGCCCTTCGCCAGCTCCGCGCATGTGCGTCACAGCTTCCCGTGGGGGAGGGAAGGGGGAGGAGTGGCGGGAGGAGCGAGGGAATGCAGACAAACAGCGGCCCTACCTGCGGCGCCGCTTGAGAAAGCCGGCCTGCCGCTCGGGGTGGTGGGGGTTGGGCGGTTGCACGTTGAAGTCCTCTCGCCACCTTGATGTCTCCTCCCCACCTTGATGTCTCCTCCCCACCTTGATGTTTCCTCCCCACCTTGATATCCCCTCCCCGCCACGATGTCCCCTCTCCATCTCGATGTCCCCTCCCCACTTGGATGTGCCTTCACCACTTTGATGTCCCTTCACCACTTTGATGTCCCCTACATACTTAGATGACCCCTCCCCACTTCGACGTCCCCTCCCCACCTTGAAGTTCCCTCCCCGACTTGATGTCCCCTCCCCTTCTTGATGTTCTCTCCCCTCTTCGACGTCCCATCACCGCCTCGATGTCCCCTCCCGTCTCGATGTCCTCTCCCTGTCCCGATGTTCCATCCCAGCTTCGATGCCCCGTCCCCATTTGATGTCCCCTCTCTAGTCGATGGCTCTCCTCTTCCTCGACGTCCCCTCTCCGTCTGGGTGTCCCCTCCAAAATCGCCCTGCCACGATCGTCCCTCCACGAACGTGCGGCTGCGATCGCCCCGTCGCGGACTCCTCACCCCCCGCTGCAGCCGGCGCCCGCGGATCTCCGTCGCCCCCTCCGCCGCCGCGTCCCTGCTCCTCCTCCCCGCCTCCCTCGTCGCCCTTTTCTAAGCCGCGCGGGCGAATCACAAAAAGACGGAGGGAACTGCGGTGGCCATTTACGACTCGCTTTGAACACTTCGCGTTTGATGTATTTAGTGCGCGTGATCTTGGCCGTAATTTCGCTACGTCTCAGTAAAACTCCACAGCTGCAATCGTGTGCTGTTTCGTTTCTACAGAAACGACCCACAAAAACACAGATTTTTTTGGAAATATCGTCGTTTGAAGCGTTGACTTTATTTTATATTCTACCTGTCTTTTCATACTCTCTGCGTTTCACTACTTCTACTTATGTGGTTATTTTCTTCTCTTTTATTCAAGTAAGTTTTTATACCACTTTTTTAAGCACTCAAAGTTCTCCGTTTTATATATACCAATAAATAGAACTTAATTCTATTCATACCGTTAGTAAACTCTTTTTCAAAACAGTTTTTTTTCTATTTTAAATATAAACTCTATCAGTTGTGATTTAGTGAGCTATGCAAACATCACTCAGAAAAGAAGTCTGAAACTGTTTTATTCAATGCATTTCTTGCATTACCTCGAACGTCAGTGCGGAAAATGTGTGTACTACTTAAATACAATTAATAAACAATTTTGACTGTTAGAATCCCAAACGTTTAATGAGCTAGAGTGCTGAATTTGTTTACCATTGAAAAGTCTATTTTTTTATCTTTACTTCATTTTTATAAGGACGTCCTTAAGTTGAGAAAAAAGCTCAAGTAAAATATCATTAAAAAAAGGCCTCTACGTTTCCTCCACCTCATCGTTTCCCAGTCGAGAAGAACATCGAGACGGGTTATCTAGCGCGGCGTGTGACGCCGTCCATTCGTCGTTGACACTGATCGTGGCGAGAGATAGCGCGGCGTTGATCACCTGCATCAAGCTAATTGCCCTCACGCCCTGCCCGGCGCCCAGCTGTTCCCGGAATGAACAACGTGTCCGCGCGTGAGAGATGCGTAGCGCCGCTGAACACACGAAGGGAGGAAGGAAGGAAGTGGCAGTGAAACGCGTCGGCGCCGTCCCCTCTCACTCACTGCTCACTTGAACGCCGCACGCGCGTGCTGGCTCGGGGCGACCTCTGGTGTAGGGGTAGACAGCCCACTTGACCTCCGCCGCCGCGACTGGGATTCAACTCTCGGTCAAGACATGTGGAGGTTTTTAGTATTTACGGTCGCGTCAACATGTAGGTAATTGGCGACCACGATTGATTGTAATGATATTGTAACTGTGAAGATGAAATGATATGGTGATGAAAGGGGGTGAAAGGACGAACACAAATACAACCATGCCCGAAGCGGGACTTGAACCCGCGATTGAGACATTGACATTATATTTAACCTGTCTTTTCTTACTCTCTACGTTTCCGTACTTTTACTAATGTGCTTATTTTCTTCTTTTTTATTCAAGTAAGATTTTGTACCGCGTTTGAAAGCACAGTTCTTCGTTCGACGCCATTCAAACACGACTTCGGTCCGAGATCGCTATGGCACTACTACCTTTACGATCTCTACCATCAGGACAGGCATCCGTGTGGAGTTTGTAGGGGCAATGCGGGTACTCTACAGGTGTTGACGGGGTTCTCCCGATTGCCTTACCCCTCATTCCATAATTTATCCGTCTCCCTTTATTCAATGCTGATTTCGTGTTTGCGGACGCATCAACTTGTATGGTCATTAAGTTTATGCTTTTATTACGAGAGGTGGCTGTAATACCATGGCTGAATGATGAGATCCTGGTCGACGTACATGTCGCCTAGCGGAGTTTTTCTTAACCAAGTATCTCCACACAGCACGGCTCTACTCCTAGGTAGAACAATCTGTAGGCTCCCAACTTATCTCTCACATGTGTAGTAGTGAAGTGCATGTGTGCGGTGAGGATAGCAGAAGGAAGAGAAAGGAAAGATCGCAGGCTGACTGAGGCCCATTTGGTAGGGTACTGCTCCGGCATTCGCCTGGTGTTGATCGGAAAAACTACAGAGAACTACCAAACAGAGCAGTCGGTCGCTAAAATTGTCGGCTCTCATTCGTGGTGCTCAACACTCTCATCGCCATAGCGTCTCGGCAGAAGTGCCTTACCTCGACGGACGACCGTCTGCACCTCCGCCATCTCTCTCCCCTGGGCGACCGACCATTGGCGTAGCTGTTACATAATTTGCCTTCCACCGCTAAGACCGAGGGTCCACTTTTAGTTGATGGGCAAAATACTTCCAGTTTAGTATTTAAACACTATGTAAATTAGTATTTAAAGACAATCTCTAAATACACTGAAGAAATACGTAAATATATAAATAGAACTAGTGATTTTATACATCTGTGTTACAGCTGTGGGTTAAACTACTGTGCTATCCGTATCTTTGTGAGAGGCCTGGCAGCCTACTCTTATTGGATGGCGTCCGTGGTTTCCTGCGATTATATTCTAGTGGATGTCGGGGTAATTCTTCAAAATGGGCCGCGGACCGTGCGGTCCTTCCTTCCCGTGGTCATGTATTCTATTCCATTCCCGTGATCTTCCGGGACAGAAGGGCCCATGGAGTGAGTTTGTTAGAACTTTCTATCCCCTCAATTCGTTATACATCTCAGGCATGCAAAACGTGTATTGATCACAAGCCTCATTTCTACCCCATGGTACAGCAAGCAGATTAAATACAAAACAATTAGACTTTCGCAGATTATGTTACATGGAGGACAGCAAGCACGTATGCAACATGCACAGTTTGAGTTTGAATACATATTGTTAGTTTGGTCGTCTTGCATACTACCTCGGAGTCGATTCGGTCTAAGCCCTTGAATTCCTTTTCATCTCCCTCGTGGTATATAAGTCAGGACAAGCCAACTCTGCTTCTCCAGACTTATATGCCATGTTTCAGCTTAAAAGCTTCGAATCAATCAATGCGCCGTCCCGGCGAAGAATAGTTCTTTCTTTTAATTTAGGGAGTGTTTTGTAGGAAGCTCAATTGACATGTTCAATTGTGTGGAAAGAAGGTAATTTTTTTCTTTACGTCTTTTGCTAGAAGAAGAAAAAGCAAAGCATGGTTTAATTTCGAACTCCATTAAAACCTCTGAAAGTTTGAAAATTGCAAGGAGTTCCAATTTATTTTTGAATTTGTCCCACATCTTAATTTTTAAACCAAAGATATCTGCCTCAACGATAATGATCACACAATTGTGAATATTCAATTGATGTGATGTTCTTCTTTTTTTAAAAAAAAGAGTATTTGCTGAGAAAAACTAAAAGGAAGACACGTTAACGTATCCCACGCGTTCCCTCTAGTTTAATTATCCTTTTTTCTAGGGCTTTTATGCAGCTCCTTATTTATTCTTTACGTCCCCATGTGACGCATAATCGACCACGCACTAGACACCAACACACCTGCGGGCTCGTCTGATCTGGGGTCAGCAGAACGCGAGACCCTCCGCGACAACACATATGAGATACAAGGGACAAACAATGCCCAAGGCAGGAATAGAACCCGCGACCGTTTGGATCGAAGCGCTAAGCCGGTACACGCACTTAGACGCCTCGGCCATTCAGGTCGGTTTATTTACCATTTACCTTCTCTTAATCGACCGTTTTCAGTAACTCGAAACTCTTAAACTGCCGTAATAATCTAAATTTCCCTCTAGGAGTCCGAGGAAACGAGGTATATACCGTTCGTTCCTTAATTCTCAAGAGATGTGTTTACCCACTTTTTTGTTTAATTTCCCCTCTTACGGACCGCGTGCTTACACGCGCCCTCTGCAAGGCCCGCTCGTGCCGGCGGCGCTGACACTAATGACGCCGCCGCCGCCGCCGTCGACAGGCAGAGATCGGGCGTGAGGTGGTGTTGTCGCCTTCACGGGGTAACGATCGCTCAGCTGTGTTGATCGCCGCCGCCTCGTGACGTCGCCACGGGCGGCGCCACCGTCGCCGGCCAGCGGCGGCCTCCCGTGCGTTCCCGGTCCGCTTAGCTGCTGAGGCAAGGTCGCGCACTCGGTGGAGCCGGAAGCAAGGTGTGAACGCGTTTGCCGCGCGCTGATTGGGGGGGGGGGGGGATTGCTGCGCATTGTTATGCAGAGTTGTTCAGTGGTGTGTTTCAAATGTAGTTTGAGGAGTATCTACGTGAGATATGTGTTTTATTTGAAATTTAATCAATTAAAATTATTTTTTCGCGTAATCAGGAATGAAAATAAGTCGTGGCTTAAGAATGAAAAGTTGACGGTCGAGATTACTTTAGGAGGCGATTCCGGTCGTTTGAATTGAGTGTGCCAGGCACTTCCGTACGATTTGCGCATAATTTTTTTTTATAATTAAACCTGTGAGTATAATCTCTTGAGATCATTCTCAACATGCAAGGCGACAATATGTTGATTCATGTCGTTCCCAGTGTCTTGTTTACTTCCTTGTACACGTGTTTTATTTACTTAGGGTACGCGTACCGCACAATGACAGTTATCAATCAATAAACAGTGAGCAGCCGTTTTTTTAATGTTCGAGTGTTAAAGAAATATTGTTTGGTTCCTTTTTTTGCTTTTACACTATACGATGTACATATTTTGCTAGCGATCTCATTAGTATTTGATGCGTATCCAAGTGAGGAAGCAATCTATTGTTTGCACCGATCTAAAAGCCACTAGCACTTATTTGTTAAGTGGATTTATTAGTAGTTGCTGTTTGTTAAGTGTACTTGTGAGAAAGAAGATGCTGGTTACCTGTTTTCACTATCAAAACAATTAAATACACATATGCAAGCGTAATCGACTTCAATTAAAGGAGTTACCGTCTTCAACCCAAAATATCCACTATTCTGTGACAAGCAACCATGCCTTCATTTTCTGTTCTTTACTTATACATCTCTTAAAGTAATTACTTGCAGTATGATCTTGATAACTGTAAATTCGATACAGGGTTTTCGATTACTTCGATAACGGAAATACACATAATTTACCACCAATTTTCCTTAGTGCTTCTTGTATTATTTTCTCTTTCTCCTTTTATTCGAGAAGTCCCATGATTCCAAATGACAAAATCATTGACTCTGAATGTTAAATATCTTTCATAGATCAGACCAACAGATAGTTTGATTACAATATTGATTTGAGAAATAAAAAGTAAACAATGTAGACGTATGTCCACGAATGTAGCAGGAATTTATTTAAAACTACCACCGTTTTCTGCCTCATAGCGCTCACATACCATAATATTTTCATAGCATTACAATGCAAGTATCTGTAGAACGACATCAGTAAGTCACTTGTTTTGGCGAATTACATGATATCTCAATCATTTTACTCCCCTCTTATCTTTCTTGATACACGTTATTTTGTTAATATTTATGGATTCTTTAATAATCGCTTTGTAATATCTCGAATATTTTTCAATCTGCCCCTCCCCTTTTCGTCGATTTACAATATTTTGTTAACGATAATTCGATTCTTCAAATTACATTAGTGTGGTAACCGATTTGTCTGAATAAACAAATTGCAAATAAAAAAAATCCAGGAAAAACGTAGATTCTGACTATACAGCTTGTTAAAAGAAGTGATTTACTACATTCAAGAACAAGATTTATCCATTTTTCCGATAGCAGTACCAGATACCAATACAGATTTTGGTGACGAAAAATCGCCTATTGTTTTCCAGGATTACAGTACTTTTTACTTTTTCGCTACGGAGTAGACACAAAAGGTATGTAATGTTGCGTAAGAACAACGACTTTTATTACAGGGCACTGGTATCGAAAAAATGGATAAATCGTTACAAAGTTCAGAAAAATATACTCTAACACGTGGTGTAGCCAGGGTGGTTCGTGGGTCCTGGATACCTAAAAATTGTATGGCGGCCAAATGTCTCTCTGGCCGTTCGTCTGTCCGTCTGTCAATGAACAACGCTAGAGGCTAAACCGTTCAGACAAATTTCTCCAAAATTGGTATTCTCCAATCGATCTGGGTAATGTCGCGGCCTCTTGAATTTGAAACTTATATTTTAATTGGGTGTGGGTACTTAACATGAAACCGCTGGAACATTTTAAATTTTTTTTTAAAATAGCTCCATTTTTTTATTAATATTGTTGCTAGATAGCGTGAAGGACATTTAAGGCAATAGTGCTGACCTCATGTTCTTTAAAAACCCTAATTTGTCGAAAATTGCAAACGTGCTAACTTTTTTCGGAATCTTTCTATAATTAAAATATTGAAGATAGATATTTTTTCCGTGAATGAAAATGGTTTCTTGAAGATCGATTTGGAAAGAAAATCATGTACAATTTTTTAAAAGTTTTAACTCTTTTCATGTAATTTTGCGTGCACGTGCTCTTTTAGAACCACTAGTTTCCAGCAGCATTACAAATCTTTCTCTGTAGTACAGAATGAGGAAAGGTCGTAAAAACAATTTGATATCTTGAAATTTCTTCGTTTCTCATCCGCCTTTCCCCGCTATTCTATTCCTTCTGGATTTGGAGTTATTCGTATTCCAGTCCACTGGATCGGAGGGAGAGTGGCTTGCGTTGCGTGGAGCAACGTGCCCGCGGCCTCATCGTCAGTGTCGGACGCCGCCTGCGGGTGTGTTCCCCCGCAGTGGCAGCCCAAGCCGGCGCGGTGTCGCTCACCGGCCACCCGCCCGCGGCGCAATAATGTTAATGCTCTCGCCTCGCCAGGCGGTGTTTTGAAGTGGTGCCGGCCCTTGGAGGCAATCAGGGGAACGCGCGTGGGGTGTCACCGTCATTATGGAGTTCCGAGCGCGAAGCGGAATTCTTGTTGCACGAATGAGGGGAAGTGGAAATTCCGATCGGAACGTGCTACGGTATTTACAGCCGTATGGGAACGGGGCAGGCTGTGTTTTTAATGTCGTGTTAGAGTAGGTGCTGGAAATTGTTCTCGGAGGACTTTCCCCGCTCCGAAATTGACCGCAAGTGTCGTTGCGGCGATAGACACTCGTGTTAAGTCATTTGTAACAGTGGGCTGCTTGTCGATTTTTCACTGGCATTATCTCTGGAGTGAAATTATGTGCTAGCAAAGAAACGTAACAAGGTGTAGCAAGATATAAGTTTTTTCATGTGTAGTACGTTCTACAGAATAAAACGTTTTATAGTAAAGGACAGTACAAAAATGCCCTTGAGAATCCAAATAAATGTTTGCATATAACAGAGATGACAAAAAAATGTACAAATAATATTTAATTATAGTTCAATCAATATAAAAAATATTTTATTATAAAAATTATTTTTTTTAAATAATTAACTTTTTAAAATAATATTTTAATTTTTAAAGCAAAAAAATTATAAAATATTTACAATTGGAATATCAATACGAGAATAGGTATCAAAACATTTCATTGTTCCAAGTATTATTAGTGATAAAAATTGCTTTAGCATACGCTGGTTATTTTTATTGCAACATAAGCCATGGAACTGACAATACCTCCAAATTATTTGACAGGGACACTTCTTGGTAACCGAAGTTCGAGACCAAGAGAGTTTCGTTATCGACTGCTTTTCGTGTGAACCACAGACTCCTATTGCATGCCAATTTTTCGAGGTTCTCTTGTACACTCTACCCTTTAATCATCGTCCAAAGGACATTTCTCTGTAGACATTTTATATTTCATGAGGCTAGTAGCAGAAATTGAATCGATAGGAAGTAAAGTGGTCTTAAATGCAAATTTTGTAAATAGGGCGTTCGTGTTGTTAATAGATCCCTAAGAAGGAAAGTATTTATGGCTTCTAGGATTTTTTTCTTCAAACGCCATTGAAAAATGAGAAGAAATGTTCATAAGTAAAATTTATTTTTCCCAATTATTTAAAAATAATTCTAGCATTTACTAATTCACGAATTCGATGCTTGTAATAGATACTTTTCTTAAATTATTTGCAGGTCATTATTGTTTTCGTAAATAAAATTGTATTAACTAAATGTTTAGTTGGGGTTCGGCTCCCAAAATAAATTTGATTTTTAAAAAGCACACTGCTGGAACGAAACTTTTTGAATCGAATGTGTTTAGAATTCTCTGAAGCGAAATGTACAGATTCTAATGTAATAGGGTAAAGCATTGAATCAACAAAAGGAAGCCGACTTTATATTTACATAACTATTGTTTTTATTGCAGTGCTAACGTAGTAATCGTATCTGTCGTGAACTCTCCATATGTTACGCTGTAAATATCGCGAGAGTAGAGGTATAGAGTATTGAGTGGTAAAAGGTAATGGGCCTAAGTGGATAGAGGACGTATGTAGATGAAGGGAGAGAAAATATACAGCTTTCTAAGCTGGTTCAGTTTTCATGTTTCTCGAATCATTGTAAATACAGCGTACACGAGGAGCTTGTTCGAAGTTTCGAATGTCCTAACCATAACAAACATGTTTTAAGGTTTCGAATCGCACATCTCTAAATTCGAACTCTTTATACAATTACAACTCGGCCGCTTTTAGGATTGGAAGATTGGAATGCCTCTTCTAAAAAATACTATTTCGGACCGATTTATTTGGGTCCAGCATCCGGCGGAATGGTATCGTTCCGTTGTTAATTTGGCCGAAGTGCGAAGAACGTTGTGGGGCGTGGCGCTGTAAACTCCGAATGGCGTTTGGTTTAACGGCCGCGCGCGCGCATCGCCAGCCCGGGCCTCGCGCGACCGCCAGGCATTAGTACTAGCGCCCGCCGGTGCGCTGCGCCAGAGGGCAGTGGGGTGAGGGCGGTGCTCAACACTGTCACTTCAAGAGGGAAATTATGTAGCTCGTGGTGAAATTGACGAGTACGGATGTGCAGCCTTTGCGGAGGACTTGGGTGTGGGAGTTTGCTCTACGGAGAGCACGGCGGGCTCATTTCGCAATGTCAAAGCTTTTTGAGTATTTACGATTACGATTCGAAATCACTTTCAGTGTTCGCTGGCGACGAGTCGCAGCATATTTGTGTTTTGAGGATAAATACAATCGTTTCGATCGGGATGTGGTGTGATGTATCTATTTTAATGAAATAGAGTAGGCTTTTTCCCGATAATAAACTTCTCTTCCATTTATTTATTTTTAATGAAATTCTTTCCTGGCAGAAATGCTTTAAGCTTGAGTTTTTTCAAGTCAAAGCTACATATCTCTGAAATATTTTAGTTCATGAATATTCGAACAGGAGTAGAGCTTACTTTGATTTATTGCTTTTCATAATTTACGAGGCGAAACTAACTACGTATGCTAATATTTTTAAATATAGTAACTGTATTTCACTCGTGCATTTCGATTTTTTACACATTATTTATGTTAATGTTTAATTATATACAAACTCAACTATCGATTCTTATTTATTCCTATATTTTTACTAGATAATGCTTTCGTAATTGTATAGCTTATTAAGAATGACTAAGATAAAGTGTTATTTTTTTAACTTTGTTTTTGCTCATTTGCTACTGCAATTATGTCTTTCTTTGTTGCCTACCATTATGGTACGTTACTTTAATGAGATCATTAGAAGACATCTGAGATTTGAAACGGAATGTGACGTTACAAAGGCACTCTGGAAGATAAAATGTATACGATAAAAGCTTTCTTCTTCGTCGTCGTTTGTCCGTCTTCATTTCGAAATATTGCAAGCTACTCTTTTTTGAAATCTGTCTTTTACGCTGCAATATTTATTGTTGCTAGTTGTTTCAGTGTACCGTGCCATTTTTCCATAAACATAAAGTATTCTAACATTTTTTATTTCAGTTGTCTTATGTTAATAATGTCGGTAAAATATTTTATTGATTTGTAATATTATTACCTTTTCTAAGCGTATTTACTATTTTAAGGCCAACTACCACTTACATCAATGTCTTAAAGTAATATGTGATTCATTAATGGATATATTTACTATTATTAAAAATACTATTAAATTTGTTCATTTATCGTTTCATATAATCAACTTTAGTATTTTTATTATTTTGTAATTTAAATAATTAACAATTAACAACAATTAATAAGTGAAAACTAAAGATTCTTTACTGCATCCACCATCTTATTTAGAAAAATAGTTATTAATATAACATTGTTTTCTAGAATAGTGAAAACATGTTACTCATTTTCAAAGCTCTGGGAACAATATTAAGAGGCTAGCTGAAAAACTCTCTGTATTATGTACAATTTTTGATAATGTACAGTTCAAAACTCTGAAAGGCCAAAATGCTTCTAAAAGTATAATAATTTTTTTAAAAATAATGTTTTGCATTATTTTATGATTATTTAACCCTTTGCGCGATAATGGAAAATAACGTCTTAGTCAATAGTCAGTCTTAGTCAATAGTCAGTCTTAGTCAATAGTCAGTCTTAGTCAATAGTCAGTCTTAGTCAATATAAAACTTGAATGATACATACTTTATTTCCCTTACGTGAATACTTCATTTTTCTTAGTTTTCGTTTTGTTTTCAATTTCTTCTCGTTTAGGAATTCTTATGTGAACTAATTATAAAACAAGACTTTCCAATTTTTAACATATTCTTTCCCATTTCAAAAATAATGGAACAGCATTATACGTTCGAGTGCGTCCTTCAGTAAACTTCGCTGTATTGGAAGGCCGTTCAGTTTCCCTGCGCCTAATTCTCGGCGCGATCCGTCAGTCACGGCCGATGATTGGCGGCTCCTCGATTCACGCCCCGACGCCGGGCAAGGCTATTGAGGCGACATTGACCTCGCGCTGTTGGAGGGCGGTAACGACCCAACTGGTGATGACGAATGATGATGGAACTGCGGCTGAATGCTGACAGGAGATCCAAAGTACCGCGAGAGAACATTTCCTGCCCCTGATTACGCCAAAGCACATTCCCTGGCCATCTTCATAGATCGGGCGCGGTGGTGCTGTGGCTGCGCTGCAGTGGAATGATATAATGGTAACGGCCTGACCGTCACGCCACAAAATGGCCTCGCGGAGGTTGTGTTCGTAATTAGAATTTCACATTCTCTTCCCTCGTTTTCCTGCAGGCTCGTAAGATCCGGGTCATTAAACGGAAGTAGTGGCGGGCGCTAACGTTGCAGAAATAGTTTTCCGGTATAGCAAACAGCAGTGAGTAAACTCTGGTTTATGTCTTTGACAAATAACGACACTTCAGGGCAGAAACATTTTGCTGCTATTGTAGACAAATAATCATTAACCTGGCAGTGTAAGTGACGAAGTAAAATGAGAAGCAAAACTTGGGATTAAATTTAGAATTGTAGTAAACATTACCATCTCACAGCATGAATACAAGCAATATTTGTCTACCTACAATTGATCGTTTTATGGAATTTTTAAATTAACAGAAATACGTCGCATCGGTACAAATCATACATATCACTTCAGCATAATTAATACCTTTTATTTAATATGTTATGATTGAAATTTGTACTCTTTTAATGTTTTATGTGGCCTTGAGAGTGAAAACAGAAAATTATCAGTAATGGCATTTATTCCTCTACTTATGCTCGGTATGGAAGTATCCTGAATGCAAATTGAAACATAGCACTCATCAATTATTAACACTTTAATTTCCGTTTTTGAATAACAATATTATTCCTCCAATTAATACACTTTCAGCAAAGAGAAAATATCGAGAAATCTCAAGTGCACTTACTCATTTGTATCGAAATTTTAAAATTAAAATTTCCCTATTTCTGTCAGAGGTGTCCTAAATCTCTGCGTGTATTTCTTCAGCTTACATTACGACAATGCCCTTTTTGTTTCTGAAGCACAGTTTTCTTCTTTTTTGATTCCTGCTCTCAATGTGGCGTATAGAGAATGAGTTTCATGGAAATTTAATTTTGACACATGACATGCAACATTGTCTGTTTGAAAATATAATGCATACAGTATTGAAATGCTCTGCAATTCACACTGCAGTTCCTTTCTACCGAGTAATTTTGAGTTATAACTATGCATTAATGTGAATTCAGTCTCTAAATTATCAAGATAGTGAATTCTGAAAATCGCTCACCTGCAATAAAAGTGACACAACTTAAAATAAAATCGTTTTGCGTTTAATTTCAGAAATAGATCCGACCTGAATGTCACTTCTTTCTGGAAAAGTGCCGTAAGTGTTGTTTTAGAGAAACTGCTATATGGCGCGATGTATCATTTTGCTATTGTAAATAATGCATCTTGTTAGAACAAGAAGATGAGCACATTTTATTTATGAGTGATGATAATCACAAGAGTAGGGTATGAAACTAGAAAAATGCAAAATTTTTGTTAGGATTCCTGGATGGAATTTTCCTGATTGCTTTTCGACAGGGTGAGTGTGATGTTTCGGAAAACCTTCATTTTTTTTAAAACAATTATTCTAGCTTGGTCATTGGCCCTCTGCAGCCGCATAAGATAGCATACCTTCATGAAAAAGGATATGCATAAAAAAGAATAAAAATTTGATTTAGTCTCCCCACAATATGTGCCACAAGAAGAACGTCATAACTCAAAATGGGATAATCTTATGGATGTTGAGGAAACTACATCACGTTTTTGTTCTTTCTTTATGGGCATCCTTATTCTTAAAGGTTTTCTATTTTTGTATATGCATTTTCTTCTGAATTCAAAGTTAAATCTTGTGCGTTTATAGTGCAGAAAAAAATGATAATTTTATTTTACTTCCCCTGTAAAATTTAAAGTTTTCAAGACGTGCGATATTTCTTTATTCGTATAAAGTTTTCTTGCGGATGAGCGATATTTCTTTATTCGTATAAAGAACGTTGATAAACCTGATTTGAT
Source organism: Gryllus bimaculatus (assembly GCA_017312745.1). Lineage (NCBI taxonomy): Eukaryota > Metazoa > Arthropoda > Insecta > Orthoptera > Gryllidae > Gryllus > Gryllus bimaculatus. The sequence goes on from BOPP01000133.1 coordinate 2,044,631, forward strand.
TATCAAAACACAACACAATCCAAAATTGATCATTAGATCCCAATTTGGAAGTAATAAGAGAAAATAATATACTTAATCAGGGACTAATCCAAAGATGTATCTGGAGTAGGGAAAATAATATATAATTTATGTCATGAATAAACTAAACACATTTGTTTACAACCTATTTTATATTTATATGTGTACAATTTTAATAGACATTAACCACTTTTGAATTTAATTTTTAAATGGTCGTGTTTAAAGAATGTCCACCAGTAATAATTAGTAGAAAGAGGCATGCAATACACCTACCAAAACGACGATAAGACGAAAATATTTGGCTACAAGGATGGAATGAAGAAAGGAAAGTACAACAGTCCGAGGCAACTTCAGTTTTAAAAGAAAATGGTCACTGGCTAGTCAGAAAGACTGTTACTGTTAGCATTACCAACTTTCAGGTATAAATAGAGGATATCAGAAATGCATCTAAAAAAGAGATTGGAATTCCGTTTGTGTTAAAATTAAAATATTCAACTTATTGTGCAGTACTTTCAATTGATTAAGGTTCCAATGTTCAATTCTAATGTGATAGCAATTCTATACTGACAATTATACCCTGTAATTGCGGTATATGTTTAAGTAAAGTAATTTTTTAAATACACAAATTAAACAAAATATTTATCATAATATTTTATCCGAAATATGATAAATAAACCGTTATATTAACTAAATTTGTAAATACAATTTGCAAAGTAATTAAATTGCCCTAGTACCTCACGCCTGTAGTCATTTGTGATATCCCAGACCATTATTGAAAACTATTCAAAGTTTATTTTGTTGTAGGACATTTTTTGGAAATGGAGGACGGTTGGGAATACGAGACGCCATAATCATTTTCTGCATGATTGTCCATGAAATATCTATAAGAAAATTAGGTAATAATTGTAGAAAATGTATCCTCGTTTGTGGAGAGGGTTCCCGAAATCTCCACCTCCTCCGCAAGCGTCCTTGAGTAAATACACGTGGCAAGGTAATTAAATTGCCCTCGTGGCTCACGCCTGTTGCACACGCCCTTATCGAAGCTGCGCCATTAATTATAAACCGATGCACAAAGCATCGTGCTGAAGAAAAGCGCCCCAAAATGAAGAGCGGGTGCGGCAATCGTTCGGACACATCTCCCCTCGCGCAGGCCAGGCACGCCGCTTAAGTGAGCTCCGCGTTCGCCTACTCGCCGGCCCGCCCTCGTTCAGCTCAGCTGCCGCCGCCGCCGCCGCCGCCGCCGCCGCCGCCATCTGCGCTCACGGCCCCCTTGACCTCCGGCAACGGGTCTCCAGGGGCCGGGAGGCGGCCTACAGTGGGCCAGAATCAACGAGCTTCAGTTATATGGGCAGGAATTGTCAGAAAGTATAGCGCTCCTGCTTGGAGCAATTTGCACTTCTGGTCGCTATGTTTTCTGCGGCAAACAGTTGCTACGGGTTCTTGCTAGAAAGTACACGTGGAGGTTATTTGGCGTAGTGTCTGTAGATATTAAAGTGCTCTCCTCTTATTGGGCACAAAATTTGTACGAATAGAAGTGAAAAATGTCTTGAAAGCAGAAGGGGAGAATATTTACTTTAATTTTGCAACTCAAATGTATTATTATATTAATATTTAAATAATTAATAATAGAATTTCCTGTTAGCGTATTTTAACTAAGTTTAGTCCAGATTTATTATTGACATTCTGTGGGAACTGGTAAGGGTGTAGTGTGATACAATAAAATGCATAAAAACAGTTATGACAAATACATTAAAATATATATTCATATTCGTATCGGATTTTCCGGAACAGCTGTATGGTCTCAAATTATTGTTGAACGCAACATTTTCGTAACGATATCAAATTAATTTGGTTTTAATAATGAATATTAGTGATGAAAACAGTGCGACTCAATTTTGTTTAAAAATCAGGTGTCACTAAGAAGGAAAATACAAAAAGATAATTTGTACTACGAACAAGCAAATTTAAACTTTATTTTCTTTAATTTAATGTAGGCTAAACTCGACATGTTTTGAATATTCCGTCTCTTCTAAATGCAGTTTGATAGAATCCATCATCACGCGAACATTCTGATGTTGGCCACGGAGAACTTGGTGATAATCCTTTCAAAAAGCTTGATATATGGCAGGCACAGTGCCACTCTATAGATTTTTATTGTTCTATCTCGTTGGTCAGAATCAACACTTTTTAATTTGTTCTCCTTATTTCATTAAGGTATACTTATTGTTTTCTATATACACAATACAAATTGAAATTATTTGTCAAGTTTCTCTCACATGTAAAATACCGAACACAACATATCACACATTTTAGGATAAACCATAAAAGTTATTTGCTGGTTATTGATGGTTCACATTTGTTTGGATTCTCTTTCTCTACCTCACGAAGACCAGTTAGTAACCTCCTGATGAACCTAGCTAAATTGCTTGAAAATGTGCACTTAGAGTTGCGATGTCCTTAAAGGTTTGTTAGTATTCGCTATTGAATGACAAAATACTACAAATAAGTGAATATTTATACACTCTTAATTTTTCTTAATTTTAGACCAAAAAACTGTCGAAACTCCAGAAACAAGACACGATGACTACTTTCATAGATCATATTTTTGTTCAAAGCAAAAATAAGAAATAACACTTCCTTACGAGTATAAAATAATATTTTGAAAAAAATCACATTAAATATTTTGGATTTTTCTAAATTGATGTAATACAATAGACAATTTCAAGTGGAATATGGAAATTCAGGTAAAAATACTCTTCTGAAAAATATACTTTGGAAGTTTTGTTCCAACAATCTGATGTCATATGCTTGAACAATGGTGAACACTTCGTGGAAAAATAGTTTGAAATTTGTTCTTTGAAATGCAGGAATCATTTGTTTCTACACATTTATTTTGCTTAATAGCCAAATGTGGCTTTCTTTCTGAATGTGCCTCGTAATTTAATAACCAGACGAGGGTATCATTTGAATATTATTCGAGGGCATGTATTCATGGGTTTTAGGAGTGGATGAGTAAAAAATATAATGACGAAACTTCAAAGTGACATCTGAAATATAAACGCATTACATTTTTACTGATTCATGTTCGTGTATGGTTTTCCGTGCCACTGGCTTCGAATAGTGTTCCGTGATTTAAAAATTCAAAACCTCATATGCCACGCAGCCGATAGAAAAAAGAGGTGACGTGAATCAATTCAGTGCATGTTTTTAAAAAATCAACGTATTTCAACTGTTTTAACTCAAAGCTTCTTTACGGAATGTACGTCGGTGTATTTACGTCACGCAGTACTCGGAAATGAAAAATCATCGCAAAGTTATCACTTTGATACCGCTTTCAAATAAAAAAATATGTTGTGCTTCTTTCCGTCATTTGTATAATTTAATGACCTAGCACTCCTGTAGTTTTTTTTAGCTTTTATCAATATCCACAATAGTGAACTAAGAAATATACGTTCTTGAAACAGAATTATTATGTCAAGAAAGATATGTTTTTTAAACGTCTATTAACCTTCTATGAACCTTAACCGACCAACAGATCTTTAATATAATTAGTTTCCAGGTTTTTTATTATTCATTATGTCATTTGTTTTAAATTACTCAACAATTTACGCTGAGTAATGTATCAATATATATATTTATATATATATATATATATATATATATATATATATGTATTATTTCGGGAACAATAGTCAGAGGTTAGTAAATTCAGGTGTATTAATCCTCACAGTGATGAATCAACTCTTTGTAGCTTGTTCCTGGTAATGTAATTGAAATAGTATAACATTGATCTGAATGGAGTCGAACTGTATTTAATGGCGCATTTACATTATCTTCTTGTTCCTACAGTAATGTTGACATACAAAAAATAGTCTCATTACTTTCCCGCATAGAAAAGAATAAAAATTTAAATTAGCATTGAACCTGCGATATTGAGTCTCTTTGTGTACTACTGAGTTCGAATATTAAAACATTATACCTTTTGCGGTATTTCGCTCCACATTACAGTTGTCGCTTGAACAGCATAACCAGCTATGATGGCTCAGGGGTAAGGATTCCTCTACAGCTGACTGAGGGCTTGAGACCCTTCAGTGGCGAATATTCACCTCTAGAGACACAACATCAGTCGCGTAGCGTCGGCCGTTGCGTAAGGTAGCTTCCAAAAATTTCTTCTGCGTCTTTATCCACCCCCCTATACTCACACCCTTTCACTTATATGCACTACACTACCGCACACGACCGGAGAGCAAAGCTTGTGCGGTGCTGCCCTGCTTAAGGGAGATGCCTTGAAGAAGAAATATCCCTCAAACTGTCGTGTAGATCGGCGCCGCATCTCATTATGTAGAGGGGAAAGAACACTGTTACCGCCGACGATAAAATATCCTCTTCTCTTTCGAGATCAAAGACTGCAGCAGTTCACGCGCTGGGAAATATCAATCAATAAATCGGTCCCGCCAGCATTCGAACATATGTAGTTGTGAAACTTTTGTCACAAAAAAAGCAACTATCTAGGTCGGTTGATACAGTTAAGACTAGAAGGACACGATTCGTCATTTTGACGGCTATGTTCTTTTCGATTGCGAAATTCTTTTGAAATATATTACAACGAGGCGCTGGGAACCTTGTGATTTTGCATAAAGGTGTGAAACAGCATGTAAAAACGTATTTTAATAAATTAAATCATTTCTTGCCGCATTCCATCGAGAATCCCCGTAGGCGGACAAAATAACTGCTTCTCATTTAGCATTGTTCTGTTCAATTTGTCATTTTGTTCTGTTCATTTAGCATCGTTCCGATCAATTTGTCAAAGTAGACAGTGTTTATGTTTTACGACTTTCACGTGAACAATCCTTTCAGCATATAGGATATGCTTGATACCCTTCCTGTATATTAGGATGTTAGAAAAAATCAAGCGAGACAACAGTACATAAAATGCTCCCTGCATTTTTTCAGCAGAAGTATGTAACACAACGCGTGTGCTTCATGTGAGACGAGTATAATATATTTAAATTTTTTTGTTATATACAAAGAAACAAACACTCAAAATTATAAGAATTGACATTATGATTGTTTGGTTTCTCTCGGCACGATTCTGCATTATGCAGAGAAGATCCCACTTTCACTCCACAACATTTGCCATCTGTTATTTAAGATAGAAACATTGAACACGATTGTGTCTATAGACAGTAATTTTATCACTTTTTGTAAATACAATTCAATGTAGCTTGATCTGTTGCTGCATCCCACTGTTCAATTACAATTCTGTATAGAATGGTAATCAAAAGTTTTCTGTGAATTAACTGTTATATTTTATTCAAATTTTATAAATCACCCTTTACAAAATCTGGAAAGATTTCTTGACGAGTGGTAGACCGATCTAAATGACAATTCAGGTAGATTAATTACCTGTTTGTTCATTGCTACAAATATTCAATTCAGCTTTCTGTTCAACCTGAACTACTAGACACATCGTTGTTTCATGTTATTTTGGTTGTTTTATAATTTTATGATATCATATATGATTATCGACTGCAACATGGTTTTTCGTTTTTTGTTCTGGCCAATCAGGTAGTAAGAAAGAATGGCAGCGATTTAATTTGTAATTCTATTTTTTTTCAAATGTTTACAATATTCACTTTTTCTCTCTTTTTCAATCGTGTTCTAAGAAAGAATGACAGCTATTTCAATTCTAAATGCATTAAAAAATATTTGAAAACTGCAATTACAATTGAAATCGCTGCCATTCTTTCGTGCTAGACGATAGAAAAATAAGAGATTATATATTCTGATGCACTGTGCACGTCATCTGGCAGCGTCGGCGGCTTGGCGATGGCAGCGGCGCTGTGGGAACGGCCCGCGTGCGCCAGCTTCCCCTTCCCCCTCCCGTCCCTACCCCTCCGACCCGCAGCCTCGCGAGCCCCGCGTTGACCCTCGGCCGCGCTAACGAGGTTCGATTGCCCTCCCCCTCCCCCTTGCCCGTCCGCCCACGCCGCGCGCGCGCGCGCTCGCCCATTGTCCGAGGCGCCCTTCCCCTCCGCCCCCGCCCGCCCCCGCACGGTGGCGCCCCCGCCGGAGGCCAGCGCCTAAGGTGGGAACACGAAAACCCTAATTATTCACCGGCGGTAAAACATCTCCATTATGTATTGCGGAGCGTCGGTAGAGCAGGGGTGACAAACGGGTGGTCCACAAGGTTAATTTTTGTGATCCACAAGCAGAGTTGGTAAATGTATGTGGTTGGGAATTGTCGTGAATGTAAGTCATAAAATAATTATTTAAATCGCCAACGTTTGCCCTCTTATTAACCATTCATCAGAGCTGCAGTGCAATACTTTATTTTAACCAAACAACTATGCTGTTAAGAACGTGATATTCCTCAATACAATGCCCACATTTGTATTTATATTGTGAAGTGGCTTCCCTTGTTATGATATATTATTAGACATAACAATCATACTTTGTATCTTGTTTTTTACTGTTAATTCATCATGCTATACACCTCAATTTTCTTGATAAATTTAGCACTGTTTTGTTAATAACCTATTCCTTAAGCCTCAATTTTTGAAAAAAATGCAACGTTCATTATATGCAGTTATGAAGGTAATGCTGGACATGTGTAAGATCAGTGCGATTCTGTATGTGGCTGCAGTGTTTGAATTTTACGGATTGTATGAAAGGTAAGCAGAATGGTGATTAGGATTTTGGTTGTTAGACCTAAAGACGAATCTCAAAAGTGATTCATTCATTTCATATTTATTATGAATGTAATTACTGGTTATTGCTTAAAGGAATATCAGATTGCTAATAGTACCGTTGTTTGGATTCTGCGTTAACGCGGGTTAAAGAAATAATTTTTATGACTTTCACTCAAGCTAATGTAACTCAAAAATGAATTTAAGAAACAAGAACATGAAAGTTAGTGCGCTTTAATATAAATTTAGTTGCGAGTCCTCCATTTGAAGTTACGCTATACGATTAGTTCCGAGCCTGTGGTGGATTGTGAACTCTAGGTAAACACCAAGCAGCTTTTGATCGGGGGTACGGATGTGATATCGACAACAAAACAGCCATCTTTCAAAATATAAATGTTCCAGTGCAAAACACCGATGTTATTAATGCATAGACCCGAAATACACCGATGTTTTTAAACGTCCGTATTGATTGATTGATTATGGTGATTCCGGGTGCGGCAATTGCTAGGGTCATTAGTCCCGTAAGTATAGTACATGTTTTATTGCTGTGAAGTAATGGTGATCTTAACCCGCTCGCTGGCAAGAGCCAGCTCCGACCTACGTCTGTTTGCGAGGATTTTCCCCATCCAGGTATCTCTCGGACACCGCCCTAGCCGGGACCAGAAGAAATCTCCAGACTGATCTTCCGACGAGGCTGTGGTAGTGTGGGACATGGGAGTGTGTGTAAATAGAAGGGGAGGAAAGGATAAGGAAGAGGAAGGGAAGAATGATCGCGCGCAGCCTGTGGACCATTTTTTAGCGTCCTGCTCCAGCATTCGCCTGGAGTTGATCGAAAAAACTAGGAAAAACCACCGATCAGAGCAGCCGGTGGCTAGGACTAGATAGTGGCGGAAATCGATCTAGCTGACAAGTTAGTGTCGAAAATCCTGCTACATCGGGAGTGCAATCCTAGGACTTCCCGGTCAGATGCACTACAGTGACATCTGTTGATGCCCTAAGATACCTTTACCGACAACATCAACATTCTCCAAAAAACATTTTGTAACATGTAACTTCAATGCTTAGGCAGGGCAGGGATATCCAATTCAACAGTGACAGCAGAGCAATTAACAAACTTAAGCGTGAACTGTAAGCGCTCAGGCTCATCTCAAGTCAGAGCTTGCCAATTCGCCGTACGATAAGGAGGAGGGCCTACGCTCACGGTGAATGCGATTGCCGCTTCCTCGCTAGGGAAATACGAAGAGATGCGTAGGAAACGAAAATACATTGATGTTCAGAAAATATCGGGCTTAATAAATTGAAGTTTAAAACATCGATATATCTATTAAAACATAAATTCGATTTTTAAAATTTGTATAAAACTAACAGACAATTCATAGAAAACTTTTGATTCAAAACATTGACCTAGAGTTTTCAAATCATTGACCTAGAGTTTTCAAAACATTGACCTAGAGTTTTCAAAACATTGACCTAGAGTTTTCAAAACATTGACGTAGAGTTTTCCAAACATTGACGTAGAGTTTTCCAAACATTGACCTAGAGTTTTCCAAACATTGACATAGATTTACTTATTTGTGAAATATTTTAGCGAAGTATTTAAATACTAAATTTAAAGTATTTTACCCAATCTGGCGCTATCTTTCCTTTCCCATCCCACTGCTCCCATTTTCACGAGTGGGCAAAGAAGGAAAAGAGAAGGACCACAAACGCCCGTACCCGGAGAGTTTAGTTTCGCAGCTCTAAGACTCAACCATAACCATGCTCGTAACCGAATTATAACCATGAAGCTTGTGAAATATCGATCAAGAGTATAGCCGTATTATCCACAGACAAACGTTACACTGTAGGGATTTTTTATTGTTTCATAACTTTTCAAATTGTAATATGCAACTCGGAAGGACGGATTATGATTTTCGTTTGCTTTTGACACTAATTATCGAAGGCCCTTAATTATCTTAAGCACCTAAGAACTTCGATATAAAAACCGTTGCTTTGCACACACGACTAGTGGCTTCTATGGAATTTTATCGACGTTCCAAGTATGCCTACTAGGTGATCTGGCCATACAAATACCTTAATGCACAATTATAAGACAAAATTTAAACTAAATTAAAATTAGAATTTTAAAGCATTATAATAAATTTCATGTGCTTAATCCAGGTGTAAATAAAGCGGATCTGTTAATTACGAATACGATTGTGATGCGATAGTGCTGAATACGATTTTTAAAACGCCTTTTAAATTCTCAAACCCTAAACTGTAGAGGCTTTATTCTACATACTTAATTCACTAAAATTGTTAACGTCGTACTGAAATAAAGCATTTTAAACTAATCTCTACTTGTTATAACTTTGTTCCTTGATACTTATGATACTGTATATGAATACAAGGTCAAAGTTCGTGGCAAGGACCACCATTTACAACTGGCGGACCACCGTGAAAGGCATCGCCAAATGGTAAAAGTGCGTGATGGGGCCTAAACTCCAATTAATCGTCCGTTCTATGGCCGCCGTGCAAAACAGCTCCATGATTTGTTGAAGGGAAAAAGAACCGGCAATGTATTCTTTTTTATCGCAACTTGTCAGAATGTTCTTTTTCTGGAAAAGCGTGATGAAATGGGTGTTCAAGAAAATACGTTGGTTAATGTGCAACTTTGAAACGTTTGAACTAATTATATTTTCTGCGATCTCCTTATCCTGATGTCCGTTGTGATGTTGTGATTCACGGTTTTTTAATGAGTAGTATGTATGCCAGTCATTTTTATACGTACTGGGAGAGAATGCTGAAAATATTAGAGCAATGTATGTAATGTAGGTTAGAGTACAATAATTCCATTACAATGCCAAATCCTTAACAATGCCGTGATATATCTATCTTTTAATTTTAAAGAATGCTAGCACGTGTTGTTTGAAAATTATTTTCATGTTCAATGGAACTAGTGTATTATCCGATTAAACTTTCTACCGGATTGACAGCTGGAAGGGGAGGTTGCAGAGTTGTCACGCACTCTCATGTCAGGCTCGTGGTTGCGGCTGCCCAGCACAGTCCAAACACAACACGCTCCTGGTCACTCAGGTATGACAAACGGGTGGGTCAGTTAAGTATTAATCCGGTATAAAGCCACTAAATATATTAGTAAGGAACAACTGTAGAACTTACATCCTATAAATTCCATTACATTTACGAACTTTTACCGTTAAGAACTTGTACTATAACAGACCTTACATTATTATTTTAGTGGTAATTTATATATAATATTAACACACATCGTAAGACTAACTGCAGTAAAAGATACAACACTCCCGCAAAGCATTGACGAGACTTTACTAAAATAATAGCGGAGGATTACTCCTTGGCGGGTGCTAAACGCCCAACTAGGGTTCAGAGACGCCTTGCTTCGACAAAGACGAAACAAACAAAAGGTAAAATTCCCCGCCCCTCAAATACACAGATAAAATGCAATTAACACAACGTCTGAGCCTTAGGAAAATAATATTTACACAAGAAGTAATATTTGGGGTGGCCAAAGTATCATTGACTCACTCAATAGAGCAGTGATATGTTCTTCAATGGGCTTGAACAAATTAAAAAATTGAAGATTCCGATTGAATAACGTAGCTTTCCCTCCTCCGTAGCTCCGACGTTGTCAATCTTATAGAAACTTTAAATGAACTGTAAACTCTTTACCAACTGTAAAGTTGATGTTTCAAGTATGCCTGTAAACTCCAATTTCATTACTCTGGTGGTGGTTCTTTTATTGATGACTTCGTGACTGCGACGAAATGAGATCGCATCTCAATCAGACTGCACCATATTCCTCAGAAGACGAAGTCACCATTTGCAGAAGTCCCTTCCATGTGAGGACAATCGATCAGCGAGAGTGTCGCCAGTTTTCCTTCCAACGCAAGGACCTCGGGGGGATCTGAAAATTAGGAAATCATTTATAAAAATCGTGGACAGCGCGGGAAGTCGCGTGGAGTGTGGAGCACATCCGCAGCGCGTCACCCGCGCGGATGTGGCGATGTGGGAGCTCCCCCCCCTCCGCCCCTCTCCGTGGATTTATTGTTTCATCTTCCGCCCGTATTGTCTCTCTCCGACGTCCCTCCGGACGTATTTATCTCCGTATTTCAACGCTCGACTTTTATGTCCTTTCGATGCATTGAATCCCTCGATCCATCATCCAGTGTCACGGCTGCGGTAACCAGAATTCGATTTGAAAAGAGCGCAGAAAGCAATAGTCGGCGCGGTGGCTGTCTGTTCGCGAGGCGACCTCCTGCGGTGAAGCGTTGAACACTGGGGCGACGGGAGAGGGGGCATTTTAGCGCGATCTATTGTGGAATTTCGAGTCTGCACAATGCGTCTGTCGGGCGTCGGGGGGGCGGGGGGGTTGTGCCTCAACGCGTCGCGCAACTTGGTTCTTTTCAGTCGTCGGCCGATACATTTGCGTGCACCGTTTGCTCGCACTTTGTTCTCGCTTCGCCTGCAGCGTTGCATTAAGCGGAGTGGGTGTGTGGTAGAAAGTGTTGAATGAGGCTCTGTGTGGGGAAACACTTAACTTGTCTATTGAGTGGGAATGGTGGATTTTAATACAGTGGTGTCCTACAGAAGTGGTAGGCAGGGTCAGGGAGGCAGGGGGTAGTAGTCCCCCTGAACGTTTTTACAAGGGTTCCGTTGGCTTACGTTCTACACCATTTTATTCCCGTAAACAAGTTTCATCCCTGATTGTTTTAAGTTAACAGTTTGAGGAATTGTTGTACGACGTTTAGGGTAAAGAATCTCCATGCCATTTGGCAACCCTGTCAATGATTCAACATAACATCAATTGTAATTTTGAATATGCATAAATAAATTTATAATTTTATTCTACTTATAGCATTGTTTATTTGTTTATCAGTAAAATGGCACTTGAGAAAGTTTAGAGGAAAATTAGGATCAGTAATGTATTTGGATATCCCTCTAGTTTTAGGGTCCTTACTCCCAATGACTTAGTTAATCACTGCATTGATATACAATGCTTGGATGCAAATAATATTTCTTATACCTTTCAAGCTCATTCTCTCCGTTGCTAGATCTTCTGAAAATCGTATGTTGGATTAAATTACAGTGACTTGCTAGTACCTCCGTTTGGGCGAAACTGAAACTTAGAACTTTGGTTCGTCCTTACTTCCGGAACTATTTATGTGCTGCTGGAAACTTTCGGTAATTGCTTGTCAGAATAGTTTCTGAACTCAATTCCTGTCAGTTTGAGTTCCGTTGAAAACTATATTTCGAATTAAGTAGTTTCTCTCTGGTTGTAGTCGTTACTTCTGTCTTGGCGACCTCACGCCATTCCAACTCACTAGGTAACGGAATTTCATTTTCTACCTTTGTGACACTGGTGTGCCTCTCAGCTCTGTTAGGAACTGTGCTTTATTGTTTAGGGAACCATATGACAGGCGTACTAATGCAAGTGCAACGATCCCTGAAACGCAGCTTCCGATATTTGAACAGCTATTTTCTTACCTTTTAATGCTTGGACAATTTCATGAGCTGAATATTTTTTTACATGGCGAAAGTGGCAAATGGAGGTTAAAGGAATATAGTACGTCTCTGTAAAAAGAAGACGAGTTTCGGATATCTCTTATGACGAGAAGTATTCTGGACCTCGGTTTAAGTAAGGCATGTACGAAATTCTGCAGAGTTTTCTTTTTCATATGCAATGTATTATTTCTGATAAAAGGTATATACATTTTGTGTGTTCTTTATCAAACGGTTATTATAGGATTTCCTTCTAAATTAATAAATTTCTTCCGCCAGTACGTTATTCTGCTAATTAGTACTTATCATTATTACTTTATAAAGTAATACACAATTGCTAACGCTGCCTGTTAAGAATACAAGCAGCATATTTTTTTTTTTATAAAAACTAAGTTAAGTGTCTGAACGTGTGCTAAAACTACTCTATTGTAACCAGTGTTAAAATACAACAACGTTAGAACGACCAATCTTCTGTAGCTGAGAATGAAAATGAATAGCTCTATTTGAGAAGTAATAAAATACATATCTTGCATTTTTTAAATCTTCAAAATCAAGTGAATGAGCTCATGTTATATTCTAATGACAGTATATTTCATGAACGTAAAATATCATTATTAAAATAAACGATAGGTACTACGTTTGCTCTCGGCTGTAACCCTGCAAGAATTCCTCATCTACATTCTTTTGGGTATATCACCTCTTTTCACAAATGCACTTCCCCGACTTCCTCTTTGTGCTCCGTCTCCTACTTCGTCGTTCCCCGTGCTTCTCCTACCCCGCTTCCTTCCTCTCACTCGGCAGCGGCCGCCCTCGCCTTTCCTTCGTCGAGTGATGCATGGCTGTTTCTCGGCGTGGCCGCCGGGCGCGCCAGCGTCGCTCTGCCGCCGCCGCCGCCGCCGCCGCCGCCGCCGCCGCCCGAGAAATGGAGCGCGCAGTGGCGGCGAAATGGACGCGTTCATCACGCGAGGCAGGGGTGCCAACCCCCACCTCCGCACCTGCGTTCGCGACGCACTCCGGGGAATCCCATGGAGGTTCGTCTCCGTTGCTAGAGTCTCCCGCATCGCCCAGTAATCCGTCTAGCGTTTACGGGAGCGGAATATCCACCTCGCGATAATGGCACGGTTCTCCGCGCTGTGCAGGGAATTATAAATTATCCGGATGTGGTAAACGAAGCGAGTTAAACGAGGGCTTGAGAGTTTTTACGACACGTCAATTTGTTTTTTTGCATTCTTGTTCTCCCCTTCGTGCGGTGTTGATGTATTTGTGGTTGGTATCGCGTGGCAGCAAATTGCGGCACATCGTTGATATTCAGTGAAATCTTTCATCTTACTCCGTGAAGATTTTGATCTATGTATCATTAGATTGCGCATATTTTAGATACCGTTTCGTGAATGACTTCATTTGGGCCAAGTGTGGACGTTTGAAGTGTCCACCCAGATACTGAGTATGCATGCGAAATATTTTACAATTTTTAAACTTGTGTAATGAAAGAGGCTACATGTACGATTATATAGAGGGCTGGTTATGTTGATATATTATAGAGAGCTGGTTATGTTGTCTTAATTTATCGAATTGTTGTTCTGGAAACGGAAGAGTTAAGAGTCAAATTCGTGATTGAAATATTGAGTGGGATGTTTGAAACAGGAGAGAGGTTTGCGCTAGTCCTACAGAGAGAAAAAATACTGGTGATGTAGACAAGGAAAACTACAAAACTAATAAAAAAAACAAAAAAAAAAAAAAAAAAGCTAGAAATCTCCGTCCTCGCACAAAGATTGCATGTAAAGATAGGCAGCAAAACTCATGTCGTTTTATGTGACAAAGTCACGAGAAGCACGAATTCCGATACATGAGTTGTGACGATCTGATGTTTAAAATCGAAGTTAAAAGAATTTCTGAAACAGTGATTCATAAATGCATTTCATTGCTAATATCAAACGCATCATCATACACAAATTTAATATAATAATTGTAACGTGTTGTAAGCATTGTATTATAAAAGTAAATCAAATTAGAATTAAAATCAATATGGTCAAAAACTTTATTTTCGCATGTTCAATGTAAGAATATTTCACACGATTCAATACGGCTGTAGATATTACTTTCACGCATCAAGATATTCTCGTATCATTACGCTTGATTGGATTTCCTTGAAGCAATAAACGTATGGTAGTACCCACCTTTTGTGACAGAGAGTTCTCAACGTGTATTCAAATCCACATCAATCAGTCGTATTGACATCTGAAGACGGATCAATGAAACATTTTATTTTGCTTTCAGCAATAATATTTTGCATTCGAAAGACTCGGTGTTTTATTTATCTCAATGTATACTCCTCGGACAAGAATTGATTTCGCCTACATTCCAGTTCGCATGTTTGATGTGTCATTATCCAACTACCAATCAAGAGAACGATCGCGATAGCGCCACTTGCCCGCCACACTCTGTTCGCCGCAGTGTGTCAGGAAGTGCTCAAAAGCATTGTCCCAGGAACACGATGGTTTCTTCCGTTTTCTTTGGTTTCCTAGCAAAAATCGGGATGCGGGTGCGTCTATTTCGGAGCGAGTGGCCGTGCAGTGTCCGAAATTGCTTTCTGCACGCCATTTGACGTGTGAGCGACGAATATCCAGCGTCCGATGTTACCGCCTTTTAATCGGTGCCATTCCGCAGGTTCGCGGCGCTATGAGGGTGCGACACGCACTTCGAACGCACGGCCCGTGCGTGAGGCGGACGGCCACGTCGTTTGTTGTACGACCTTCACGGCAGTTATTAATTTTACGGGAAAAATAAGTAGTTTCAGAATGACACGAAGGGTGAAGTAGCCGCGTAGACACGTACTGTCGTGGTTTTGTTCTTTTACTTTCCGGTATTCACGTGCATATTCAGATTTTATATAATAATATAAATATATAAATATATAAAGAAAAAGTGATGTTATGTTGCGGGAAATCGATTTTGTCTAAATTTATTATAGTTACTGTAGTTATTTCAGTGTTTTTAGATATTCTTGTGAAAAAAAACAACAGAAAATGCATTTGGTTTTTGGAGGCGTATGCAGAAAATGTATATTCATTAAAAGCCAGTTCCAAAACAGAATATTTGAGAAATGTTCTGTTTTTGAACGTTGACAAATATTCAAATCAAGATGAGGGTGACTTACTTAAAATCAGTGTTATTTACCTAAAAATATTCAGAACAAGACATTTTATGTGTTCTACGTTTTAGCCAGCGTAGAGAGTCAAATATTTCATGTTCTCTCCGCCGAAATTGTGCCTATCTGAGAAATAAGATTTAGAGCTCAAACGAACTAGAACTCCTGAAATGTAATTGCAGAAATTTTCTTGGAAGTTATTGCGGTGAACACATCATTTTTTTCTTTTCAGCTTGGAACAAATTAATTCTTGCAGAAACAAGTTTTAGCTGAATAATGATATAGAAACGTATAGTTACTTAAAAATTTATGGAGGAAAAATTAACAAAGTAAAGGATTCATAAATTATTGTGAAATAAGATCAAGAACACAAATGAGGTAAATTAATCTCATCAAATTGAAACGAAAAGTTAATATCGTGTATTTTGTACTGCTCAGTACTCACGTTTGCTTCCTTCTGTTCATGTGGTGAACTCGGATGTAGTTAACTTTCAGTTTCAGTTAACTAAGTTACTGGCCCTGATTCACACATCTCATAAGCATTAGGAAATTAGGTTACAGTGAACTAGCAACATCGGTTGTAGTGAACATTTACAATCCTCCTCTACCCAACGAATTCATATAACAGAAGAGATAAATGAGTTATTTCTGTGGTATTTACGACGAATGAAAGGAATTAAGGGAACGATGCTACTGAGGGAATTCCTTGATACTCAATGAATTGTTCGTCAGTGGTAGTTCTGTTTATCCTAAAGATTCTGTGGACACGGACTACAAGTTAAAAACTAGTAAAATCTATGTAGGGTACGAGTGAGGGGTATCTATGTAGGGTAAACGTGTGATGAAGATACAATAATTAAGAGAGTGCTTCAACTGTTCAAAACGCAAGGAAGGGAAGATATCGAAACTTTCAGTTTCAGACATTTGAATATATTTTGTGTAACTAAAATAATAAAACCAACTACAGTTCAAAAAAAACTACATTATATTTTCAGATCATCGGATATAACAAATCTATAATATAATGATAAACATGTTAGTCCCTAGAGGTTCACTATAACCACAGTCATACATAGAGAAATTGGTCCCGAAATTACGCTTTCCCCAGAAAAAAAATAATTGTGAAGCCTCGACTGTTTTGTCATTAAAAATCACATTTGTGACTAGTTTACCTCTTCATTTCATACTGTGGCGGCATTTTTACATTGCTACTCATTCATTGCCTACATTCATTTAAATATAGTAAATAATATTATGTATTTATCTTCAAACTTCATAAATTTTTACAATAACTTCATTTCATATCCGTTGAAGGCAATTGTACTCGAAATTACACATTACCCAGCAAAAACAATCATTATGAAGCCTCGACTGTTACGTCACTAAAAAAATCACATTTGTGAATAATTTACTTTTCCATTCATTTCATACTCTGTAGGCATTTCTATGCTGCTCTTCAAATTGCTTCTAAAATAAAGATATCCGTAAAATAATATTTTTAGACAATTATACCCAGAACTAACACATTACGTACTCTTAGCGTTAGTCATTAGAGAAAAAACTATACCTACCAGAGGAAAATAATAATTTATAATCATCTGCAAAATCAGGTTGCGAGCCCTGTAAAAGTTCAAAATGAAGTCTTTTCACTTCAAATACGTATATTTAATTTTTTTATGACCACACTTTCGTTTATTTTCTCCGTCTATACATTTCTACTTCTTCGTTAGTCCATGAGTCTCGTAAAACACGAACGTTTCGAGGAAGTTTAATCAGCCTCGGTGAAAACTTCGCAAAATAAATACGTCTAATAGAAATTTAAAGAATAAAAAGCCACTTGGCGGCCATCAGTGTTCCTACGTCCCTCATACTCCAACGCTCCTTCGTTCCACAGATTCGCGTTGAAATTAAAACAGGGTGTTTTACTTCGCGGAAGCCGGGCCATGCCTGTGTAACTTACGCCGCTTGTAGGTGCTTGCAACTTTTTATCGCGTTTTTGTTTGCTTTTCCGCCGTGGTCGCTGCCGAGCAGTATTTTATTCAGAACAAACCCGCACCGTGTTTTGCAAGTGCACAAAGAAGCTGTGTATGCTAATTCACTTTTTTATAGCAATACGTGTTGCACGGGGCGCAAACATTTCCTCGACAACTCTCCTGCCGCGAAGTGTCCCGAATGCGAAGTAGATGGGTGGCAAAGTGTAGAGGGAGAGAGAGGGACCAGAGGTCGAGAAATTGTCAAGAGATCGAGAAACTCTCCATTTCAGGATGCGATTGGAAGTCTGAAGAATGGGAAAGGTCCAGAAATTATTTTGTGGGAGAAGGGAGCAATATCAGTTTAAAGCGTTCTCAATTTTTTTTTAAAATAATGCGGGTACAAAAGCGGCGAGAGGTCGAGAAATTGTCTAGAGACTGTGAAACGCTTCTTTTGGGAGAAGCAATTGGAAGTTTGAAGAAAACGGTAGGTTCAGAAATTATTTTCACGAGGGGTGACAGCAGTTTCAGTTTGAACTATTCACAAATATTTTAAAAATAATATCGCTTTTTAATTATATTAGAATTATTCATAATAAATCGTACAAATTTATTCAGATAGATAGTGTTCGTAACTAGTCAAAATGGAAATGTAATGAACTGACAGAGGGATAATAAGATAGAGGTTCGGAAATGATTAGAGCGAGTAAATATGGGTAATACAGTGAGAGGCAAATGTAAGTTTTTTTTAAAAATGAACATTTTAAACATGAATATCGATCTCTTAATTGTTGTCCTTTGAAGGCAAAAAGCTGTTATGTACCTTCTCGACAGATCTCAGCCGACCACTCCGATCCCCTTTCCGCAAGTAGATCGGTGGAACGGCCGGTTGGGGCTTCAGTCTTCCGAGATTTCGCGTGCCGTCCGCTCGGGTTTCCGATGGTCCGTCCGCCGCGCGGCAGACGGCGCTCAGCGCAGTAGGAACGATGCGGACCTGGCCAGCGAAGGCTTGGCAACGGGTGGACAGGGTAAGAAAAAGGAGAAGGCGCGTGGGCCAACGGGAGTGAAGGGGAGATGGGAGGGTGGGAAGATGAGAGAGCCAGTGAGATGAAAGATGCGGAACATGAGAGAGGATGGTTGGGAGATGGGAGAATGTGGAGACGAGAGGGGGCGCGGAGACGATGAAGAGACAGGGAAACAAAAGAGAAGAGATGTGAGTGGAGATGAGGAAACGAGGAAGCCTTGGATTGTAGAGAGACGGATGAGGGTAGGGTGAGGGACGGGGGATTGTAGGTGAGACGAGGAGTCAAGCCGTGCAGTTGGGAGGGGCGAGAGGTTAGAAAGAAGTAGAAGGCGGGGAGACTTGTCAAGCGCGTAAGGGAGAGGGGCTGATGCCTGGCGGGCGAAGGCGAATCGAGTAGAAGGGACGGAGCGCCAACCATGCCGCCGTTGCTGCGTTGGGAGCGGCGCGGCGCCCGAGTCGCGGGGGACGTCCGCCGCCGGCCCAGAGGCCCTGCGAGGCTTCGGCTGCGGTTAAAGGATTCCGACGCACGCATTCCTGAGACGCATCGATCCACCCACGCCGCCCCCCGCCTACCCGCCCCCCG